>PVKU01000059.1:0-70132 GCA_004027475.1 Anoura caudifer | reverse complement strand
GGTTTTTGGGGGGGTTTTATGTTTTTTGTCTAGTCGCGGCTGTTATACGTAACACCCTGAGGGGTGGAGCCTCAGGTGTTCCCCAGGGCGGGACAGCCCAGTCGCTGGGTAGTGACACTGTATGTGGGGGCGGGGTCCGAGAGGAGATAATGGCGCTTGCTTTACTCACTCTCAGATTCCAGTCCCTTTCACCACTTCCCCTTTGCCTGGATTATCCACGTGTGAATGTGGGACCACCCGGTCAGCCAGCTGCCTTGTGCGGCCTCACTGGTTCTGCACAGTTGCCACCCCGTGTCCGGGGTCTGCTAGTCACCACCTGTGCACCTGGGGGCTGCCAGCCGCTGCTGCCTGCGAGCCCGTCCGCACCTCTGCTTTTTCCTGCCGTGACCCCGCCCCTCTTACCGGTCTGGATGAATCGTTGTCGGACTTCCAAACAGTTAGATTTTCTGAGTTCTGGTTGCTTTCTTGTTTCTAAATCTTTGTTGTCCTTAATTTTGGTTGTGAGAAGAGGCACAGTGTGTCTGCCTACGCCTCCATCTTGGCCGGAAGTCAGTTTTCTTTTTTCAAAGTAGCAGGGAGCAGCTAGGTCCGCTGCGGTAAAGGTTAAGCGGGAGGTGACCAGCACGCCCAAGGCACTCTCCTCCATGACTTCCTGAAACCCCAACACTTCGTCCAAATGTGATTTTCAATGTTTAAAAATTCATTCACAGACATCTAAAAGCAACATTCAGGCTTCCTTGAGAACATCAAGAATTTTAGCAGAGTGCTGCAATCATGTAATTTCTAGGCATGGTAGATATGAAAGTAAGGGAAAGAGCCCACACACTGAATGAATGGCTGGTATCCATTGATGAAGGCCCAAGAGGATGCTCACTGAGCGCTCCTCCTTCTTTTGTTGAAAAGAGACCCGCTTGTCATTCACAGCATATCATCCCACAAATATTTACAGAGCACCTTGTACGTGGCAGGCTCTGTTTTAGATGTCAAGTTATAGCAAAGGCAAAAACAAAGTCCCTGCCCCAGTGGAGCTCACACTGTAGCAGGGGTGAGTATGTTGGTGCGTTGCTTGGGGAGTTGACAAGTAGGCAGGTGCAGCCATAGCCAAGAGGAAATCCGATCAGAAAGATGGGAGACCATGCAAAGTCTTGGAGGTCATGATGAGGGTTTTGAGTTATAGTCTGAGAAAGACGAGAAACAACTGTGGCTTTTTGAACAGAGGGGTGATAGGACATGATTCACATTTTAGAAATGCCACTCTGGTTGCTGGATGGAGAATAGATTTCAGAGGGCAAAAGGAGAAACAGGGGAGCCAGGCTGCTATAATTGCTTACGTCACTATTGCTGTTGACTTGGTTAGCATGGTAGAGGGGGAGGGGCTAAGAAGAGGATGGGGTTCGGGACTTATTCTGAAAGTAGGATTGAAAAACTTGTTGAAGGATTCAATGTGGGAGTGAGAAAAAATGGAATCAAGGATAACTCTGGGGTTCTTGGTTCTAAGCAACTGGGTAAATGCTTTGCCATTTACTGAGATCATAAAGGTTATAGAAGAAGTAGCTTTGGAGAGAAACCAAGAGTTTTGTTTTGAGTATGTTAAGTTTGAGATACCTATTAGACATTGAAGTGGCAGTGTCAAGAGGCTTTGGGTATATGAGTCTAGAACATGGACAGAGGTCAGGGTTGGAATCATCACTGTATATAACTGATAGTTAAAGTTATGAGACATAGTATAAGCAAAGATAGAAAAGTAAAAAGGTTAAAACCCAAGCCTTGGGGTACTCTGAGCTTGGAGGAGGAGGAGACAGAGAGAAACAAGTATTTTTTTTTTTTAAAGAGCAAGAGGAGGGGTGTGGGGGAGGAAGAGAAGGAGAAGCATGATGGTTCAGAAAGCTAAGTCATGTGGAAAAAATGTTTCTGGGATTGACTGTGTCAAATGCTATTGCACATAAGGTGAAAACAGAACTGGCCACTGGAATGAATCGGGTGCAGGTCATTGACAACCTTGACAAGAGCGGTTTTAGTGAGCTGGCAGGAATGGTCACAGTGGGCTGAGGAGGATGGATGATGATTGTACGTAAGACTTTTGAGTTAAGTGAAACAGAGGGGTTGCTACAGGGGAAATGTGAAGTCTGTTGTAGATTTTAATGACAGGAGTCATTCCGGCATGTTTTAATGCTAATAAGAAGTGGGGAGGGAAAAATTAACAAGGGAAAAAGGGTTTGAGGTGTGAGGTGTGAGTAGGTGAGAAGGAGCGGGCCCAGCGCATAAGCAGAGGGCTGGCCTCAGACAGGAAGATGGCTTTCTGTCTTTGTTAGCGAGAGGATGAGAAACGATCTCTTCTGATTGCGTCCACTTTCTCCATGAAATTAGAAAAAAATATATCAGGGAGGAGGAGAGAGGAAGGATTTGAAATTAGAGACAGGAGAAGATGTGAAATGGTTATTTCAAAGAGGGAATATTGGAACTGCTGGACAGGACTGAAGGTATTGAAGTAAAGATTACGAATATAAATCCAGACAGTGTGTGTTCTTCTTCAGTGAAGGCAGGGTTGACAAAGAGGTTAAACTAGCATAGAAGTCTTGCTTTGCCCTGGCTGGTGTGGCTCACTGGATTGAGTGCTGGCCTGCAAACCAAGGGGTTGCCAGTTTGATTCCCAGGCAGGGCACATGCCTGGGTTGTGGGCTGGGTCCTCAATTGGGGGTATGTGAGAAGCAACTGACTGATATTTCTCTCTCTCTCTTTCTCTCCCTTCCCCTCTCTCTGAAAATAAATGAATAAATAAATAAAATCTTTTTTAAAAAGTCTTGCTTAGAGAGTACGATGAAAGGCAAGGAAAGAAACTGAGGGTATATGCAAAGTAGTGACTTGCAATGGACAATGGAGTTAGTTTTGGGTAAGGAGGGAACTGAGGACTAGAAAATAATTAAAAAGTGGTATGTTATTGGTTTGGGGATCCTGATGTGGACAAAGTGCTATTGGAGTAGGGAGAACAGAATAAATAAGCTGTAAGTAGAGGAGGTGGTGGTCAGAACAAAGGATACTTGAAGTCATGACTTTATAGGAGGGGATGGTGAAATTGGTAACACCAGGTATAAGGGAAGATCATCAGAATGAAGTGAGACTAAGGGCAGGATATCTGCGGGAGAGGAGTCATCTTAAGAAGCCAGAATGCTGGATAGATTATCTACTTGGGTAATGAGTCATCAAGAATGATTATAAGCACAATGTGGAGCGAAAGGGAGTCGGGAGCCTAGCAGAGATCAGAAAGTTGATCAACGACTACGGTTTACAAAGTGGCACAGTTCATAAATCTGATTTCGTCCAGTTTAGGTTCTGTACATTTCCCATCTCTAACTGGAATCTAACTCTTACCTCTGAATGAACTCAGAGTCTAAATATGGGTCTAGGTATCAGTAATTTATTAAAAACAGTCCAAAGGGCCTGAATAAATCACAGCATCTGTCTTCTGTCCCCATATACCAGACACTGCGGCCTGTCACAGCTGTGCCTCCTTCCCAGGAAAACCACTGCTGCGGTCCCTCTGCCAGTGTTGGTACAAGGCACAGCCCTTCCCTCCTCCTCGCGTTCTTTGATATAGACAAATAAAATTTTCTGCAGATGCAGCATCAAATGTCATCCTTCCTCCCTTTACCCTGTTGCTGCTCTTATGCCAGCCTACGTACAATTCTAGAGCCTCCACTGCCAGTGGCCTGGGCAGTCATTTTCCAGACCAGAACTGCCCATCTGCAGTCACAGTTGACTAGGCAGGAGTTGAGCAACTGAGTCAAGGCCAAAGAGTGAGGGGAGAATTTGCCAGCAGGTGGTGGGGCCAGGAGAAGCTGCTCAGACTGTAGCTGAGACACCTCAGTGAGTGAGGCCCCACGAATTCCTGCTGCGGACATCCAGCCCCTGATGCCAGCCTCCACGAAGCTCACACTACCATGGCTCTTGTCCTTGAATTTCCAGGAGGTCCTTCCTCGCTTACAGTAACTTACTTTCATTTGAGTTAGCTTGAGTGGGTCTTCATTCCTCACAGCCACAAAAATTTAATTTGAATAGTGCCAGTGTGGTGGGATGGGGGGCTGATAATGCTCTCCAGTAAACTGTCTCATGACATGGTCATGAGCTGCCCTTGGCCTTGAGCAGGACTATGGTGGGAAAGGCTCATTCACTGTTTGACACCACACATGCACGCGCGCGCACACACACACACACACAGTCTGACATCGGGGTCTGCATTGGGAATATCTTTGAGATGACAGAGTTTTATAAAAACATTATATTTTTAAGGAACTACAGAAATCATTCTTAGTAATACACCACCATGCACACGCACACACATGCTGTTTTATTAGTCAGTGAATCCAGAGCCTTTAGGTTTTATTAAGACACAAAGCCCATGGAAACTTTCAGGGTCAGTCATTTATTACTGGCTAAAGAGATGTTTCTGGATAAGAAAAAAAACAATGAATTAAAATCAACAACTGATTTCGAAGTTTACTGACCATGTTCTCTCACGCAACACATGTTTTTGAACCTCAGATACCCCATCGTCAAAAGGTGAGGAGTAATAACTTTATCTTAGGGTTTTATTAACATTTAAATGAAAGAAACTATATTAACACACAGCATTGTGTCTGTCACATAATAAGTATTCAAAAGATATCGGTTCCATCCTCTAGTTTGAATCATTCTTACTTTCTTCATAATTAATAAATCTACCCATTAATCAAAGCACTGACTATCTACTGTGTGATTCTCCAGCATTTTAAAAGCGCAGGGTGTGGAAGCAACAAAAGGCGTTACGGGCTCCGCTGTTGCGGTGCTTACAGCTGAGCTGGCCTGCATCAGACAGAGCGGCATCTCGGAACCCCCGTATATTAATATAATAAACTTTAGGGTTTCGTAATACCTTTATGATGGAAATCTTGAATAAAAATAAAATTACCCATCCCACCATTTTAACAAAACAAGTGTTTTCATGTACCCATCTCTCCTTCTCATCTTGATCTACATACACACATTTTTACATTTCTATGTGCTGCTTTTATTGCTTACCATAATACAAAAATCCCTATCGATGCACAGTATTCAAAGTCATCATTTAACTTAAACTGTTATGATTTAATATAAGCACAGAGTACTATGAATGTATATTATAGTTTAGTCATTCTTCTATTGTTAGACATTGAAGGCGTTTTCCCTTTTCTAAAAATGCTGCAATTAACTTGTTCGGTGCACTGATCACTTGTAACACTTTTTAAATTTCAGATTTTATTCCTTTTTCCTAGGACCTATATGCCTGGCAATAAAATGTTAAAATATAAAGTTTGTTCTTAGAAATATTAATTATTTACAATCTCTTTAATATACCTTATAAGAATAAAAGCAGATATTATATTAAGGAATTAGCATTTATCTGACTCTATTCCATTGCTTTCTGTATCAAAAGTTTATCTTTTTGTACCAAATGTCAGATCTGTCACAGTTTAGCAACAAGAGAGTTTGGTAAAGGATTCAGACAATAGGAAAGGCTCACGGAGGAAGGATTTGCACCAGGTTTTGGAGACATCAGAGAAAACGGACATTATAGACAGGGGAAACACCTAGGTATAATGACTGAGCCGCAAGACCAGACGTGCAGGGCAATTTCCCCAACAGAAGCAGAGGTATTGCTGGGGAACAGCTGCAACAAGCCCAGATCAGCAGAGAAGGGCCATAGCATGGGGACCTGAGAGCCAGACATGAAAACTGAGACTGCCCCACTTGGAACTAATTCATAGTCATCAAATCAGATGAAACACTTAAATGAACTTTCAATATCTTTTCTGGGGGTGACTTCAGATACCCATGTACCTGGCAGGATGAAAGAGAGACCTCTTACTCCTTTCAACAGACAGCGCTTAGCAGACATCAGGTGGTGAGAGGCAGGACAGAAATGGCCACTGAAATAGCCACCGTCTCCGGCCAGCACAGGTAACAGAGGTACTGTAACTCAGGTTACAGCTCCAGTTATGAGGGCTTCAACTCCAGGGACCAGCCCTCAAATTCAGTGCCAAATAGGGTAAATCTGCATCCACTTATCAGCCTCAGCGCGCCACCTGAGCAAATCTAGTCCGAGGTAAGGTGCAGCACATATTTCTTTGGTTGACCACAGTATAATGCCCTGGATCCAGATGAACTTTCTTTGCACAGTATTTATTATTCGAATAAACCAACTGGAATGTTTAGAGATGACTGAAGCAATCTGATTGGCAAACTTACAGGGCATTAATTCTTCCAAGGTGACTGGTGCATAAAAAGTGAAACTATAGCACTCATGTAAACAATCCATCCGCCTCATTTCCCTCCCCTAGGCACCTCTAGTTTTCAGCTTATGTTAGCTGTAAGACGAGCTAATGTTTTTAGTGTAGAAAAATGGCATTATCCCAGATGTAAAACTTACTTTAAGAAAAAGAGGAAAAATTCTATAGCCACACAGATTGCATCAATAGGCACCCATGACTGATGACTAAGATGAATCACTATTATACTTTGGCAGGTAGGTGAAGCTGCGGCACAGGCATCCCAGAAACTAAACACTAACTTAATCCAGGCATCAAAAAAATTCCACTTTAGGTAACCGAATTGTGTGATAACTTTTGCATGCGCATACACACACACACACGCGCACACACACACACACTTTTGAATTAATCCCCCCAAAATGACTGCAACTCAATAATACAGTCTAATTTTCTCATTCTTGCGAAACAGGTCCCTTCCTGTGGGTACTTTAAAAATTATCAGGCATAAAACTTATAAAAGAAGTTGGAGGAGTCAGATATGAAAGAAGGACTTGGAACTGTGGGGCCAGAGCCAAGGTGCAGAGCGCTTTCCTGGAGTTAAACCAACCAGGTAGGTGCCCTCTAAGGTCAGGTCTTAATTATCTGCAGGTAATTGCCTCATGCTTATCTTTGGCAAATCTCGCTTTCAACTTCTTGTTGATATTATTAACTCTTCCTGTCAACCCTTTGTTTATCCCTGTCCTCAAATTCTTTCTTAGATTCAATAGAGGAAACTTTTTTTAAATAGCTGAAACACAAACTCCTCAAGATATTGATGTTTTTAGAGAGTACAGAGAGGGGGATAGGGAAAGAAAAGAAAGGAAGGAAGAGCAAAGTGAAGGAGAGCCAAGAGAATGAGAAAGAAATGGAAGAGAGAGTGGGGAAGAAAGAGGGCTCCTGAGTGGAATGAAGAGGGGGCGGGGGCGGGATGGCAGGGAAAGGACAGGAAGGACCCAGCAGTTCTGTGCAGGCTGATGAAGAGGATCCAGAAGCGAGAGCATCAATAGGGAGGGACACACAGGACTCTTTTCAGCTCCTCCCAAATCACCTCCGATCACTCAGTGCCTAGTGGGTATTTACCAAGCCCAACAGTATGCCTTGCATTCAAACAGGCATTCTTCACGTGTTCATACCATGGAACCTTTTGGTGATTTGATGAAGCCAATGAACCCCTTTCTCAGAAAATATATAGGATTACGAAGGAAACTAATTTTATAGAAATCCAGTTTTCAAAATAATTTTTGAGTATGTAAAATTTAACAAATGTGCCGAATCTAGTGGTGGGCCTAATATAACTACTATAATGTCAAAGTAGTAATGAATGTAAAGAACATTTCCAGATATCTGGAACAACTGAATGTAATATTGAGTGTCTATAGTTTAAAATCACAGGTACTGCTAATATATATACTGTGGTTTGTTGCCTACATTCAAAATTAAAGGAAATACTAAATTTTGGTTAAAGGCAAGTGAGAACAGAGATGTAATTTTTTTCTTACCCAAGTTCATGTATATTCTGATTTGGGGGGTGAAGGGGAAGGGGGGTGGATTTACTCTAGGATAAGAATCTTATCCTACTCTTATGTAAAGAATAAAAACAACTTGAAGAGTTTGTCTCTGTTCCTTCATGAATCCTTTACTCTGGGAGCACCACGAGATCCCGCACATTTGCACAGACCAAAGTCGCTGAGGAAGTCAGCAACTGAAGAAATATGACTGAAGAAACAACTAACACAAAGTGGTGCCAATTACAAAGGTTTCTTGGAAAAGGAAAGTCCTTTCTAAATTCCTAAAGAAGTGCTGACAGAATGGGGACATTGGCCAATTGGAAAAATTCTATGAGTCCTACTTCATGCCACACATCAAGGCGTGATCCGGGGAAATTAGAAACAAATATAATTAAAACTGTTCAAAACACTAGGAGAAAATATGGTGATTTTTCGTCTGTTTTTAGTGATTACGAGCCAGAGCGGGGTTTGGTGCAGTATTGTGGGCTACCCCAGCAGACCAGTACCACCTGTGGCAATAGGGTGATGTGGGGAAGAGCGTGGGCTCACGGGCCAGACTGCATGGGTTTACGCCACTTCTATCTGCATGATGACTCTGACTGGTGAAACGGAACTAGCATTGCCTACCCCACAGGTTTGTTGGAAAGAGTAAATACACATAAATTTATGCATATGAAACAGATGGCATGGTAGCTAACTACTAAAAAACTGTGTCTATTAGCATTATTATAGCTTCTCGAAATTCCTTTTGAGCCTAAAAGAAATTATAAAGAAAAGTACTAACATATGTGATTACTCGAAAATTTAAGACTCTTGTATATCAATGGTGCCACAAACAAAATTAAAAGGCAAATGAAAAACTAGGAAAAATAATTAAAACAAAAATGAGAGACAAAGGTTAATAGCCTTACTATATAAAGAATTCTTACAAATCAATATAAAAGCACACATTAATATTCCAGTAGAAAAATAAACATAAGACATAAGTGGACAATTCACAAAGAAAACAAAATACAACATATAGAAAATTCATTCAAAAGAAGATTTAAGGATGGGAGAAAATACCTAAAGTAAAATGTGAAGTAGAAAGAAAATGAAACCAAAATTATACATACCATGTTACAAATATTATAAATATTCACACAAATACATTGAAAAAGCACAGAAGGAAATATATCAGAATGTTAAAAGTATCTCTGGATAGAGTATTATGAAAAAGTGATTTTCATTTTTTCTTTATATTTCTCTGCCTTTGTGAATGGAGAATTTGAACTTACAATGAAGACATTTCCTTTTAATAGAAAAAATATGTAACACTGCAGCATTGCTCGAAATAATGAAAAATTAGGAGCCATCTAAAAGGATGTCAATAACAAAAAAGTTAAAAGTATATATAATATGTACTCATGTATTCAACATGATTTCATAGGCAGCTGTTAAAAAAGAATAAAGTATATTTTTTCTGTAATGTTTTTACATAAAAAGAAACAAGTTGCAGAACAGCTTATTTGAGTATGACCACATTAAAAATAATGTGTATATTTGTCCATTATTTGGCAAAAGATGTGTGTGCGCACGCGCGTGTGTGTGATGGGAGAACCAGAGGTGAAGGAGAAGTAGGAAAACAGAGTAAGGCTGGGGGGAGTACCTTGAATTTCCAGAATCTAAGCTAGGACTATATTTAAATGTAAGTTCAAAAATATGTATCCAAGCTAGGTTTACATTATTTTATTTTATTATTATATTTTAAAATCCTCACCCGAGGACACGCTTATTGATTTTTAGAGAGAGGGGAAGCAAGGGAGAGAGAGAGGGAGAGAAACATTGATCAGTATGTGCCCTGACCAGGAACCAAACCTGCAACCTAGGCATGTGTCCTGACTGGGAATCGAACCCACGACCTTTTGGTTTACATTGCAGCCAATTGAGCCACACTAGCCAGGGCAGATTCACATTATTTTAGATGGCTTCTATTTCTCCATCCCTTGTTCATATTATTTCTCAAGACCTACATCTGAGTCCCTACACAGACTATTTCTGAGAAAACCAGGACTTAATCATGTTCTGAAGTTCAAACTTTCCACAGCTCAAAAACAATAAAAAATGTTTATTAACACTGTGTTTTGCTGTTTTCATGTTTTAGCTGCTTGGCTCTTGGTATACTCAATTCCTTCAGGCTGTAGGATTAAAAGAGGAATTTGAGCTCTTTTTTTTTTTTGTGGAATCTGCAAAAGGCCCTTTAGAAATAAGGGTCTCAAGAAAAAAGGCAGTGAAAAACACTCCTTTTAAATTCTCAGTAAAAACCAGTTCCTTCCTGTGCCTTAGAGGTTATGAAGGTTATAAAGGCTTCCCCAAATAGCAGACAGGTCAATTTTTATGTGCATGACTGAGATAATGTAGTTGAGAACTGCTTTCAGTCGTAATAGACATTGGTATGTTTCCTGTAACATTAGAAAATAGAGAATTTCTACATAAATGTACTAGTATACCATCTTCTAACAAGGCCATTCTTTCTCACCTTCAAAAATAGTATTTCATACTTTAGAAGGCCTGAGCTGAAAAAGCACAGCAGGGCCATGAGCAGAGACATTGGGCCCAGCAGACACGGAGGCGTGCAGTCTGCCTGCGCACACGGAGAAGACAGATGTGACGCTCGCAGGGCACTTCAGAGAACGCAGCCATCACGAGAAAGTCTCTTTTCGTGAAATTATGCCCTTTATTGTGTTTTCCTAAATCTGAGAGTCAAGAAACTACTCCCCCACATTCCTTCAAAAGCTTTAACAGGTTCTAAGCTATTTACCAGCATTTGAAAGAGAAAAAGACTGGGACCTCTTCCCTTCTGTGGCTCCACTCCCCTCTAAAAAAAACAATGCATGCTTGGCTCTTTCACCTTGTGCTTTTAAGAAGGAATTTTAATGGGATGAAGCTCTTCGAGGTGCACAAACTTAGGAGGGAGGAGCACAATAGTAAATTATACCTTACAAAGGAGTCTGAGCCCACTGGCCACTGCCAGTGATGTTAAGTCCATAAACAAAATCTGTCTTAAAAAAAAAATTCCTTCTTGAAAGGTGCGACAGAAGAAGATGAATCGTGCCTTTTCTCCGGATGTCAGAGAAGACCCGAGGACTTGTCGATGGCTGCGGGCAGCAGGACCTTGACAACCAGTTCAAGACGAAGCTGTTTTGTCCAGCGTCTCTCTTTGCTCTGGGAGCACTCCCCTCCCAACTGATATAAGTTATGAGGCTGCACTGGAGAGCTCACTAAACTGACATTCAAGAACATTAGCTGTTTTGGGTTTTTTTTTTTTTTTTTTTTGCCCTGAAAACCATGGTAAACTGGTATCTACTGCTTGTATCCGTGAGGGTAGAGGTGCCGAACTTCTGGTCACCCTTTGCTAGAAGTCTGCATCTCCCTGGCACTGAACTCCCAGCCCACCTCTGCCATCCTGTTTTACCAATATTCTGTCACCTCCTGTGAACACACTCTATGCACGTTTTCTTCCTGCTAGACCGCAGGCCCTCAGGTTGCTGGTTTTGAGCTGTCATCTAGGTGGAGGTATAAGGCCCACAGTGAACTACTGCTGGTATTCTAGGGCCGTGAGCAGGCCTGGGCAACACCCGAAAGGCCTGTTCCCAGAGAATTTGGGAGAGGATTTTGGATTCGGGGGCATGCTTTTTCTACCTACGGATAAAAATAATAAAAACCACTGCCACTATGTTGTTCATTTTGGAAATACAAAGCCCAGGAATTCTGGAATATCTGAAAACATCTAATTAAAGGAACTAGGTTTTGGCTGCTTCCTTTAAAAGTAAACCGATGACAGAGCTCTATACGTTGAGCATTATAAAGAGAAAATTAAGCTTCTTGACTCAGAAACAAATATAGAAACAAGCCGTGAGTCATTTTTACCATTGTTTTATTCCAGAAACTTAAAAGCGCAGCCAGCATGGTGAGGATCCACAGAAAAATGCACACACATTTGCTGACGTCCTAAGAGCAGAAGATACCAATTAATGGAAGGGTGTGAAAATAGAGCTGGGACAAATGTTGGGGGGAGGTGGGGGCGGGTGGAGGGGGAGGAGGCAGGAATGACAGCAAAGATATCATAAATCAATAATCTGGAATGGATGCGAAATACAAAAGCGGGAGCAAAGCCAGGCCATAGTTCAGAGACTAAATGTAGGCTTATTTTGTGCAACACATTTATTCACTAAAGCACCAGAGCAGTTATTAGAGGAAACAATAAAAAGGTCCCCTCCCCCTGGAAATTTGAGCCCTGCTTTGGAATTTTTATGACATTTCATTCTTAGCAAACAAGGTCTCACAACCTTCTCCTGGCTTCAAAGAATCACTGTGGTGGTGGCCTGGGACTGATGCCCTTGCTCTGATTTATGTATGTTGTTTCGGGTATTCTCCAGAATTCATTCATTATGAAAAGATAGCAGCGCTGGCAGGCAAACAAATAAACAAACCCCCCTGTCCCCAGCTTCCAGGCTTCACCCTGATGACTGTGACTCACCTGGGTCACATGAACAAGGCCCCTTCATGCCCACAGTGCCTGGTCCGCAAAATGAGGGCACTACCAGCAACCCCAGCTACAAACTAAACAAATGATGCCCTGAGATTCCCAGTTGAAAAATAGTGGAGGGTGGTGTGTGTGTGTGTGTGTGTGTGTAAAACTACAGTCCAGTTTGTCTTTGTTTTATGCAACAAGTGGGTTCCTGCAAAGTCAAGGTTTAAACACTTCTTTTTTTTTCTATTTTTGTCAATGGAATCATTTACCATTCACATCAGGAACTTGCTATTTAATAAAATCCGATTGTGGTTCTAGTTGTAAAGCAAAGAATGCTTTTGTAATTGAAATAAACTCCTTTTGTTTGATCAACTTTATACATTCAGACTTGGTTTTACTGGAGTTCCTGAACTAGAGCACACATAGAGTATTACCACTGTTCCTGTATGTGCATTGCTTTGATTTAATGCTCTTCTTTTCTTTTTCAGCAAATAGCCAAAGAAGTATTTCTGTCCCCCAAGTTCATAGTTGTCACGACATGAAAGGACAAAACTGGAGCGGCAGCTTTATTTAGCTTTAGTGCGCCATGCGGCACGTGAGGCATCCAGGGTAACAGACGCGCGAGGAGCGCTGAGACACCAGCAAGTCACCAGGAGGAGAAACTGGAGGCCGTGCCCCACAGCCCGTGCAGCAGTGCCTCTAAACAGCTCCGGAGCTGGGCCACGATCAGGCTGCTCTGTAAAAACAAAACCCCGGTATGCCTACCTGAGTTAGGGAGGCCAGCACCTCCAGGCTGACCCCTCTCAGCCCCTGCTGCGCCTCTGCCTAGAGCGCCTGACACCAAGCAGGGCAAGAGCTCAGGCCTTTCCCGCACTTTCTGTGACCCACTGGCACAAAAGGGCAAGAGTGCCAGCGCCGCTGGGCGCATCCCTCCCAATCTGCCGTTTCAGAGCAGCTGCCTGCAGGCCCTCCCTGCCCTCTGCTACATGGGTGCAATGGCGCAGAAAAATTAAAATGCTGGGGAGCTGGGGGGAGAAAAGAAAGAAAGAGGAAAATCTTAAAGACAGTGCCTTGGAAGCATATGTTTTAGAATCACTGCAGCCAGTTCCCTGTCAAGAAAATATTGGCCAGGTTGGCTGGTCCGATCTTTGCAGCCACAGATGGTTTATGCCTCACTATTCAGGTCCCGGCTCTGGGAGCAGCCAGACACAAAGGACAGCGTTCTTTGTGGTGTAGCTATTCCGCCACCTAGTGTTACACATGAAAATAAACCAGTAACATCTTTAAAAATACTGGTGGTTACAGAAGTGAAAAGAATCGAGAACATTGCTAAATTGTATTTTTTCTTCTTTCTAAAAAAGAATATCCTTCATTTATGCTGGCAGCCTGGGGAGACACCGCCAAGGATTACAACAGCCCTTCTCTGAAGGGAAGCCAGAGCATTAGGTCTGAAGTTGAGGATGTGAAGGAGAAATAACCTCAAAAACCCATCTTAATGATTTTTAAAAGGCCTTGGCCCCTCCATGTAAGGTAAATACCACAAACACAATAATATGGTAATACAATAACACATTCCAGGAAGTGAAACCACCTGGAGCGGGACAGGGAAATGTAGCCATCGCAGTTTCTGCCCTTCAGAAAAGAGACAAAAGTAAACACAGACACAGGGATTGCTATACAAGGCCTTATCACTTCTGTAGCCAATGCAGCAGGAGGCAGGTAACGAAAGAAGCTGTAGGTTTAGAATCAAAGCCTGGGTTTGAGTCCCATTTCAGTAGCTTCCTAGCTGTGCTGGGTGAGCTGCTCAGTATCTCTGAGCTGTACTTAGATTCCCTCTTCCTGCTCTCACAGCTGTGCTGAGGATGAGCTAGATCATGCATGGGAAGGCGTTCTGTGAGCTATAACGCACCATGAAGACCGTTCCACTCTGGTGCTCCCTTCTCCGGGTTATGGCTGTCCCTTCTGTGTATGTGGCCCTCTGTGTGAAGGGTTTGCAGAATGAACTTGTCCTAGAGTGCCAGTGTTCATTCTCAAATAAGTGCTTTTATGGCGAAAGTAGCAGTAAATGAGAAAATGTGCACACAACATATGCAAAAATTATTCCAAATGTTTCTCCTTAAAATTATGTCCTATTGAAAAATGATAAGGCTATCTTGATTAGCTGTTTCTACTAAAATTGATAGATCGCCCAAGTTCTTAAAGTCATACCCCAAACCTGAACTGAACTTTCCTTCTTGTGGGCAGAACCCACACTGTGATAATAAACCAGGCATCAGGAAATGTGCAGCTTTTCATTTCTGTTCCCACACTAGCTAAGCTGTGTAACTTCAGGCAAGCCTCCGAACTCTCAATTTCAGTTTCTGAATGTGCAAAAAGTAGGGGGTAAATTAAACAACTGCTCCTTCCAGTTCTGTGATGAAAAGTTGTTCTTCCACCAACTCAAAGAAAATTCAAAGATCATGTCAGACTAGCTTTAGTGTAATTCTTCAGAAAAGTCCTAGGAGTCGTACAAATTTTCAGTCTCATGGTAGAAAGGACGGCCACAGGAGAGACGCTGCTGTAGTGTGGGTGGGCTGGTGTCTCCCATCGGAATCTCTTCAAGCTGCTCAGAAAGCAGTGTGAGCTTAAAAAAAAGAAAAAAGAAAAGAAAGAAAAAGGAGGAAAGAAAAGAAAAAGGCAGGGGGAGGGGGAAGGACTGCAAGAAAATGCTTACCCAGCCACCCACCTCAGTTTTCAAAATTCCAAAGAAAGACTTGACTCTAGCTCTGAAAACACCCTTTGCTCTTTTTAGTAATATTTTTAACAACGCCAAGAAAAGAGTTCTATTTATCCAGATTTCCTCTCTCCCTACAAATGTCAACACTACTTGTGAGTGCGGCAAAAACAGCCTGGAGTTTTCATGACCAAAGTCACGCTGCAGAGGAATCAACCTTGGAACATGATTGCCAATAAAGGACACAACTCACGCCCTGAAAAACCGAGCCGCTGATTTCTCTTTCAGAAATCACAACTGCACAAGGATTACAAGTTCTTCTTTCCTATGAAGCTCCTTATTTGAAATGCCCCAGAATCCCCCTCCCTTAGGATGATGCCAGACCCTAGTCTTGTAAAAGTGCTCAGCTTTGCTCCATCTCCCAGCCTGCTGTTTGTATGCACCCTGGCACATTCGGCCGGGAGGATCGACTCCTTCCCCTTCCCCCATCTCCTGGAACTTCCACCCCCTGTATCAAAAGGATTTTGTCAGGCCTTTCCAATAATCTGCTGGAGGCCATGGAGACAGATGTAATCAGGATTCTCATCAATCTTTTTCCACTGGCCAAACAGAGCCAGAAGGCTACATGGAAAGGTACCGAATTATTTTCTCTAACTCAAGACTCACTTCTGTCTGGAGAGCTAAGGGCCCACTGTGTGTTCCTGGGAGCTAACACGTTTTCTTGGGGAAAGTTCAGTGATTTCACTTTTGCCCCAAACCAAACACACATGAAACTTTAAGTCTAAATTCCACAGAGCCTTTTAAAAGCCTCGCCTCTCCTAGGCTTACAACGGCCCGAGGGCTTGTTGTATCTCATTCGTTCTGGCAGTTTTCCAGAGCAGCTGACAAACTGAAAATAAGCACACTGCTGCTGCCTTCCCCTCCGCCACTTCCTGCCTCCCCCGGCTCCCTGACAGCCACCTCTCCTCCTCACAGACCAGGACGGTGGGGACTGGGGACGCTCTCAAAGTAAGACGCAGGTAAACCCGCCTCGGCCTCGCTGCTCAGAGTCTAGTGTCAATCTTGAACATTCCTGGCCTCAGATTTTGAATGTTAAGTCATCCTGGATCTAACTCAGGCTGTGGAATTAGAGCCCTAGTCTATATGTGGGGGCAGGAATTCACCCATTGGGGATACATGTCTAAGGTCAAGAATCTCCTTGGAGACGTGCCGACCTCCACTTCCAAGTTGGTGAGAGGGGACAGGCATCTAGTTTGTAAAGCCTTCCAGTAAGAAGCACTTTGATGAAGTATTGAATGTATAGCCACCCCGGTTTGCCAGACCCCACCCTGGCTGCGGATCCTCTCTAGATCACAACAGAAGTAGAATCAGGGCGCCCTAGGACCAGGACAGCGACTGACTGGCCTAGAGAAGATGAAGGAAACAATGAGGACACAGGTCATGGTTCTGCCTAGGTATCTTCACCTTGGTGTCAATCAACACATCTCAGTTCTTTTGTGTCAGGGCATTCTCTAACTCCTCCTTCAAAGGGAGAGACCACGAGCCTTTCATACAGCCCTCATGCCTCTACCCAAACATTAGGAGATTATTTTCTTTATGAAGTATGCCGATTAATTGCCAAGGCAACACCTGTGCATCCCCTTTTTGGCCATGGGAAGCATTCTAGGAAATCCATGTACGAGACCGCCCAGAGATCACCCACCCTGTGGCTTGGAATGCAGTGTGACCAAAGGCATTTCCAGAGAGCTCACAGGGCACAATGGCCACGCATGGGTGGGTCTGCTGGATGGATTAGACAAACCAACCGCAACCTTTCCATCTTTTGTTTAGGTTCCTTCCAGTAGATTGGCCTGGTTACCAATACTGATGCCAAGACTAGCAATTGCTTGCAACAAAGAATTGTTGTTAACCCCTACCCCCTGCTTCATTCACCCTAATTATTCTCTAACAATACAATGGCTTCAAAAGGCTTCCAACTGTCCAACAGACACTATGGGCAGGAGGAATCACTGAACACAAGCAGCCTATCAATGAAAGACAATACTGAAGCAGCTTCTGTCTGGGTATTTGCCCCATCTTCTCTGAGACAATGGGAGCGAGAGCTCAGGGAATAAAAAGGAAGTCCTGCTCTACAGATCTTTTGTTTATCTGCCAATGCTGTATCTGTTCCAAGTTCTTGGGTGTATCCTTTCCCACTCCCAAATACAGGAAAAAGCCTCAATTTCCTAGGAAGTGCAGCTTCTATGTTTTTGATGAATACTTATTATAGCCAAAGCGGACCTCCATGAAGATTCTGGTTAAGACTTTTTTCTTTTAAGGTCAAGTACATCTTATACAGCAGAGAGATGTTGGCCACTGAACTAATTCATAGCAACAGTAATAACATAAATAGTTCTTTCCATAACGTTTTAAATGGCAGCATAGAAGCCATCAACATATCAGCATTTTTGTTTTGTTTGTTTTCGAGCAGATAACATGGGTGGATAGAGAAAATGAATACAAAAGAAATAGATTGGAAACAGGCCTTTGTGAAAGGAAACCTGTTTAAGGAATAGAAATTGGTATAATGATCCTGGAGATTTCCAAAACAGGAGAAGATAAAGTAAGCAGAAAATGAAATGAGAGGAAGCCTCTGTTGATTAAGAATCAACACATAATCATGTCGGGATGCGCCCAGTGATGAAATGCCGGCAGAAATCAAAGGTCAGTTGTTTCCAACAGTCAGGGCTGTCAGTCCTGTGTCTAAGGAAGACTGACCAACACAGTACGCCAGGACTTGCAAGATATCCCAGGATAAAAGGGATTCATTCTAGTCTCTCTGAGTCATCAAGCAGCATGTGTCCGTATGTGGACAGAGCATGGGGCCTGAGATGTGCAGTGTATCAATTACTATCGAGCAACTAAAACCAAGCAATAAAAACTAAGGTTCCAAACCATGCCCACAGCAGAGCTATAAATAAGTGAACAAAGGGAAACTGAAGCCCCCAAGGAAGGAAAACACACTGAACAAGATTTCCCTGGACTGGTAGCTTAGTTGGTTAGAGCATGTCTCAATATGCCTAGGTTGTGGGTTCGATCCCTAGTCAGGGCACATACAACAATCAACCAATGAATGCATAGCTAAGTGAAACAACAAATTAACGTTTATCTCTCTCTCTCTTTCTCTCTCTCTCTTTCTCAATCTGTCTGTATCTCCTTTTCCCTCTCTCTCTAAAAAAAAAAAAATCAATAAATAAAATTTTTTAAAAACTGAGCAAGCCCTAGCCAAGGCTGTCCAACCTGCGGTCTGCAGGCCATGTGCAGCCCAGGATGGCTGTGAATGCAGCCCAACACAAAATCATAAATTTACTTAACACATTATGAGACTTTTTTGTGTGATTATGTGTTGCAATGTATTTAATGTGTGGCCCAAAACAACTCTTCTTCTTCCAGTGTGGTGCAGAGATGCCAACAGGTTGGACACCCCTGTACCTCTGAAAATACAAAATAGCACCAACCATGGCAATTTAGAAATAATGTTACTCAATAATTTTTATGTGCTAAATGACTTAACAAAAAAGATAGACTAAAAATATGAAGTAATATACTAAAAATTATCTTTTACCTAAAGGTTTGCAAAATATAAGGAAAAAATCTGAACAATGTTTTACAGGGAAAAAAGAAACTTCACTTTACTGAAACTCGCAAAGGTTAAAAATGTAATCATTCTGAAGATACGTCACTAACTAGAAAACAGGCGTAATGGCCCTGGGCAAGCATTTCTGCATTTCCAGAAACTGTAATACCGAATATTGTGGCTACAAAAGGAAAAAAAAGAAACGTCACTGATGATCATATGTAAATCAAAGCAATGACTGATTTGTAGACAGCAAGTACTGATTTGCTTTAAAATTTCTGGTATAAATAGTCCCAGCTCTTAGATGTAAATTAATTCTGAAAACTACATCTTAAATTAATAACAGGGAGAATAATGCATGAGGTACCCACTACTTATGGTAGTGTCTTAGCTGGTAGATACTGAAAGTACTTTCTAAAGGCCCTTTCCAGGAAGAACCTACCGTCCAGCTATGGGGAGTGCGGTCAGCAGGGAGCCTCCCGCCTCAGCCCCTTCAGGGTCAGCCTCAGTGTGAGAGGGCCTCCTTGGCCAAGGCCATGCCCTTTCAGAAGGGGGTGGGTATAAAGGCCACAGCAAGTTCTAGCATGAACCTGATTATGAACTATAACTAATGCTAGTTCTTCATTAGTCTGGTGGGTGGCTTTTTAAGTTTTTTATTTTTTATTTGCTCTAGAACTAACTTGCCGCAGGGCTGGCTGAAGCTCTGTTGAGTCTGTATCTCAACTCAATCCCTCCCTCTGCTCAACCCACTCCTCTCCCTGCCTTTCACAGGGCTGATCCCTACTTCTTGCACCCCAGAGTCCACCTCAGCATCTGCTTTCACAGAACCCAACCTGAAACAGTTAGCTGCTCAACAATTCACCCACTCATTTAACATGCAACAACTATTTACGAAGCACCTATTATGTCGCAGGGCCTGTTCTACATACTGGGAATTCAGTGGTGAGTAAATCCTACTCTTGTAGGGCTTCAATCCTGGCAGGGGAAAATAGACAATGAATATATACACAAGTAAATGTGACCTAGACAGACAGCAATAAATGCCCAGAAGAAAACAGAGTGGGGTAGTTGGGGTAGAGAGTGCATGGCAGGGTTCAGATGAGTGGAGCGCTACTTTAGCTGGGGAGTTCAGGGAAGTCTCTCTAGAAGACGACTCTCTAACCAAGGCTTGAAAAATGCAACGTGCCAGCTGTGTGAAGACAAGGGGGGACAGCATCCCAGGAGGTGTTTGGACTGCTACAGGCACAAGGGTCCTGAGTGGGAACCAATCTGGCTTGCTGAAGGGACAGCAGGGAGATGTGTATCTTATTTAGCTGGTTAAGAGCACAGGTTTGGGGGCTGACATCCTGAGTTCAGCTCTTGGCTCCATCACTGACTGGACGGGTAACCCCGAGCACGTTACGAACTTCTTGGACCTGTAGCTTACATTATCATATTTTTCTCTTAAATTTGTCATGAGTATTGAGGCCCTGTGACAAGTATTCACTTAGCATGGTACCTAGCACCTAGGAAGTAAATTGTAAATTATAGCTGTAGTTATTACTTTAACCTGCACAATTAGCACAGTTTCTAACATTTAGCAGGTATTCAAAAAGTGTATGTTGAGGAAGTGAGGCAAAATCCTGATGGCTAATATGCTCTACTTTCTTCTGATTTTACATTAGAGGAAATGATTATATTCAAACTGAGGACACAAAGAGGTGACAAAGGAGGCTTCAGTATTTATTTGTTCAACAAATATTTATTAAGCAGTGGTGTGTAAGGAAAAGTGGACTTCCTACCTTCACGGAGCTCACAAACGAGAAGGGGAAACAAGACGTGCTAAACAAGCCATCCACACCTAGACTACCCAGGAGTTCAGAGGCTGGAGGTCACCTCCCATCGCTCCCCAGTTAGGATGGCTGTGGAGGGTGCCTTGAAGGGTAATGGGATTTCTGATGAGTAAAGACGAGAAAAAGAATCCACTGGGCAGACAGGATGGACTAAGCTGAGTGTGACGTGAAGAAACACACGCATCGTTGGGGAAGGATGATTTCAGGCCAGCCGAAGGATGGGGGTTTACGTGGAGGTGCAGTGGGGACAGGCTTGGAAAGGGCAGTGCAGACTAGTGTGGAAGGAGCTCGGGTGCCAAGGCACAGGGGGGCAGGGACCAGAGAAGCTCAGAGACAAGGTATGGCCAGGCTGAGCCAAGCTGACCCCAGACAAACTGAAGAACTCCTGCCAGCTGTGTATGGGGTAGACCCAAGTAGGGAAAGCCTGGAGAGAGGGTGGACATGACAAGGTCATTTGATCCTGATGATAACCCAGTGAGCACTGTCAGAAAGGGAGGCTGAGGCAGTGTGTGCTCAAGGTCGTGCAGCTCAGAAGTGACAGGCTACCGACTAGGTCAGTCTGACTCCAGGATTCATGAAGAGAGAGCCATGCCTGGGCAAGGGGGCCATGTGATGGCCTTCTGAATGGCAGGGTGTTTACACTTGAGCTGACTGCCTGGGGTGGGGTTGGGGGAAGGCAGGCAGAAAGTACAAGTTTAAAAACAATAAAATCTGAGGACCAAAAGAATTTAAATTTAAATTTAAATGGAACCTATATTTATTAAACTTAACCAAAATGATGAACCAAATATTTTTTATCATGGCATTATGACTGATAATTTAAAAAGAGCATAAATATGTTTTTCTCACAACAAAGAAAAAGAAAAAAAATGGAGAGGAAAAGAAGGTTGTTTGATGCTAAGTTGTGAATCTGAATAGCAGCTTACAAGAGGGAAGAATGTGCAATTGGGGTTTGTCGATGTACCAGAGCCGCATTTTAAAGGGAAAGGGACACGAAGATGTCATGGACTAGGCCCTGATGGGTGTCTGGGGCTAAAGCCACGCTAGCATACAAAGAGCTGCAGGCCAGCAGAACAAGAGATGAACAAGCAAAGACGGTGTGCTCCCTGGAACTGCTCTTCTCGGCAGGCACATCACAGACAAAACGGCACGCAGAGCAAAGCAAATGCTAGTGCCTGCTCTCTTCCTTCTCAGCTTCCTCCCATCCTATCCAACAAAAAAGAGAAGGCAACCTTTCTTTCTCTCATAGCCTAAGTTGGAGAAATGGAAAACAGTTCTGCAGGTCATCAGAAAGAAAGAACAAGGCAAGTTTCCATGGGTCAACGTCCTCGAGCCCTGGCATCACCTATGGGTGAGTTGGGATGGGTCCGGGAACAGGACCTGTTTCCTTAAGAAGTAAATGCAGGCAGGGACAGGAACAAATATCAGGCTGCAAGAGAACAAGTGGCCTTTTGTACTCCAGACACTTCATCTCATTCTACCAGTGATTCACCATAAAGAGCGAGTTCCATGCCAGTTGAAACCTCCAGCTTCTTTAGTTTGAGAAATAATCCTCCTTTATCACCATTTACCTCCAGGCAACTGATGAGTAAAGCACTTCTAACAAAAGATCAGGTAAGTAAAAAGTATTGATTATATGTACGCTGGAGAGGAAGTACACAGGACAGACACAGGATCTTTAAGTCATAATGGCCGAGGGGAAAAGGCTTCGGCTACTACTGCACCCCACCTTTCTCTCCCCCTTCTCCCTGACCAGACGGGCACCGGAAGTTCCTGTTTACGGTCTGTCCTTCCCGAAGTGGCTGGGTCTGGAAGAGTGGAGTTGAGGCTGGTGAAGGCTTCCAGACCCTGGATGAAAGGTGCTGTTTTAAGTCATCCCGCTCATTACAGATGGAACCGGCAGGGGCAGGGGCTGTAAGGTGCACAGTGAGGTCTGTTCCGAGCTGAGGGAAATGGAAGACCCGAGGCCGTCTTTATTATTGCAGATGTAACACCCAGGGCAATGAGGGTACCCTATAAAGGCCACTGCTGCTGATAAAGAGGGGCTGGGGATTCCTGGACAGCTTCACTGACACACTTTGTGACAAGGTCTCTCGCTCCAGGTGCCCACGTGGATGTGCTTGTGGCTAGACGTGGCCTTCTGTGTAGACTACATAAAAATGATGAACAGTATGGCTAATATGGATTTTTCACATCCAACCTAAGACCTTTCATTTTTTTAATTCAGATACTCAGTTACACTTAGCGTGGCCAAATTTTCTCAACTAAAAACCTTGTCAGTAAAGTATATTTGAGGGGACAACGGAGGAGACTACTGGAATGAGACTGGTGGAACATCTGGTAATTATATCAGATTCTGCTGGACAAAGAGGTCTCATGTGGTTCTTATGGTTCGTGGTGACAATAAAGGAGGTTCCCAGGTCTCAGGATGGTATGGGTGCCACCAGCTGATGGGTGGGGGTGAGAAAGAGCAAAAGAAGAGAGAGAGCAGTGAACAAAAGGAGGAAACCGGGTATCAAGGTCAGGCCCAGGAGCAGAGCCCAGGGCTTGGCAGGGAAAATGAGTACGAAACGTAGAACCTGGACCTGGAGCAGGCCAACTGCCTCCCTCCTTAGAAGGTCATTGTCTTAGTCTGTTGAGGCCGCCATCACAAGGGACCATTAACTGGGTGGCTTGCAAACAACAGAATCTTTTCACAGTTCTGGAGGTTGGGAAGTCCAAAGTCAGGTGCTAGTGTGGTCAGGTTCTGGTGAGAATCCTCCTCCACACTGCAGACTACCATCTTCTCATTGTATCCTCACACAGTGGAAAGAGCAAGAGAGTTCTCTGGGGCACCCCTTCTAAGGCACTAATCCCACCCATAATGACTCCACAAACCATAAGCCAAGAATGCACTGCATTACATGACATGGTCTGGCTGTAAGAGCTGAGACCAAGCTCAGTGGTCTCAACTTGCCAAAACTTGTGTACAAATGTTCAAGCAGCATGATTTATAACAGCTAAAAAGTAGAAATAACCCAAATCCATAGAGACAGAAAGTAGATTAGTGGTTGCCTAGGGGTGAGGTACAGTGTGAAGGGAAGGAAGGAACCGGAAGTGACTGCTAACAAGTACAGATTTCTTTTTGGGGTGAAAACGCTCTGGAATTAGACAGTGGCAATAGTTGCACAACACTAAATATACCGGAAACTAATGAATTTTATGGTATGTGAATTCTATTTCAATAAAACTGTTACAAATGTTTCTGAAACATCATACTAATTTGTAAGTGTTCTCAATAATTTTGCTAGTAGAGCCTATGAAGGAAAGCCCACAGAAGCAAGGCATGAACCATACATGAGTGAGGTGGGTCATGTGCGGCAAAAAGAGGGAGTGGCGGGGACTCTGACAAACGGGAGGGGCATGCCCGCTCTAACGGAGTCGGAACTGCCAGCCTGTAAGAATGCAGCCCGATGTTGCTATATCTTCCGTTTTTCAAGAGAAGTCAGAAACCTGGATTTTCACACCTCTCAATGTTTTAACACTGCCACTGAATTCACACTTTCTTAATGACATCACCGAGAAAGTTAAGTAAAATGTGTCTGTGGGCCAGAGGATCCCTTGGTAGCCGACTTGTGACCTTGCATCACTTTTTGTTGCCATTAGTAAAGCTGACTGCCCAGGAGGGCCTCAGAGGCCTTTGTATAATATAGTAAGTTACCTCCACACCTTGGAAAATCCAACCGGTTGACAAACACTTATCAGAGGCCTCCTAGGTGCAAAGCACTAGAAGGCAGGGGCAGTGTGACACCGGAGTGTCAGTCCCCGACGGAAAGTGTGGCATTTGGGAGGCAGTGGACCCAGCAGTCTGCACAAGACGACTCTGCACACGGCACTGAAACCAGGCTGCCGAGTCCCGTGCCCCGCTGGGCCCCATCTCATGATACCTGAAACTGGCTCTGGACTATCTGAATTGTTTACATTTCATGGCTTCAGCGGACAGCAGGAGGAAACAGACTCATAGTTTCTCAGTGTGCTTCTGAGCACCAGTTCAAGATCAGCTTGTTCTTCCAGAGTCAGGAGGGAATAGACACTTGAGTCCAGGTGTTCTGTAGGCTGGAAGAGATTTAAATCCCCGAGCTGGCTCGAAAGCAGAATATTTTTTCCAATACTTCTCTCCTCCAGAAATTTCCCAGGGCAGGGAGTTTTGAGACAGATATATATCACTGCTCACATAATTGAAATAGCAGGTGAATAAAAGAGGGAGGGGTCGGCTGACTTGATGAAGGGTCATACAGGTGTCCTTGAAAATAAGCAAGTACTGGAGAATAGATCTGTGTGCTTTCTCAGAGACATGAGGAACAGATTGTTACAGTTAGTTAAGGGGCTGCATACCAATGATGCTCCTTTTGTGTGGACGTCTGCAAATCCCCACTGAGCCAGCAGTCACTCAGAATCCAGGTCAGCCAGGGAAAGCTGAGTGGGAACATGTCTCCAAGAATGGCCCCCCACTCCTCCCAAAGCAGCACACTCAGATGGCAGCCGGGAAGGGTCAGTGTCCTGCAAGCCTTTGACTGCAGCTCCCAACCTCATTACAAAATATATGAGTCATGTGTAGGAATATAACAGAATCCAGAGTGTGTTCTGCCACAGAGACAACAAGCATGATTGTGAAATACCCAGTTAGTGATTCCTGAAACTCTCTCTACGTGGTAAGAAGCAATTCCTGATCTACACTCTTAAACAGAATACACCCTCGACCATCCTTGGCCCCCTTTCTCTTCTGCTTAATTGATACAACCAGCTTCCAATGCTTCAAGTACTTCTCAACTGACCTCTTTCCGGACCCACACAATCTACCCACTGGACTCCTCCCTGGAATGCCCCATCTCATTAGCACCTTCACTGCGACTCATCAGGTCACAAAGTGTCCTCATCATTCTCCAAGGCTGCCCTGAGTCCCTGACCTGGGGACACCCCTGTACCCAACCCATCACTGTGGTCTGTCCGTTTGACTTCCAAGGTGCATGTCTAGTCTACCCCCGTTACTCTGCCCCTGCTACTACCACTTCTAGATTACGCAATAGCTCTCTAATGGGACTCTTTTCTCCCACCCCACACACTCAACAGAATTCTCTTCTGAAAACATAATCAAATGAAGTCATTTTTTCTTAAGAACCTCCATAAACCTCCTCCTTCAGCGCTTACAGGATACTGCCTTAGTATGCTACCCAAGGCCCATCACGGTCTTACTGCAACTTAACCTACTTCGGCTCATTCTTTGCCACAGCCCCATTTTTCAAAATGTCTTACTGTGCCCTAAACATGCTATGCTCTCTCACACCTTTGCATTTATACATGCTGTCCCCCTACTGATGATGTTCCTCCTACCTTTGTCAATCCAGTGAATTTCTCTATGTCCTTGAAGTTTCAACTCAAATGTTTCCTTTGCAGAAATACCTGCTTCTTCTTCTGTGCTTTCCCAAGTATTTTGCTCCCGCCAATCACAAAGCACTAATATAAGGAATAACTTCAGGTCCCAGGCGATGTCTTATTCACAACTGTATCTCCAACGTGGTATGCTAAGGTGCTAACTATTATAAATGTCCGTGAACTGAATGTATGAACCAGGATATTAAAGCACTACAAAAGGGACTTCCAGCCAAGATGGAGGCATAGGTGGACACACTGTGCCTCCTTGCACAGCCAATATTAAGGACAACAAAGATTTAGAAACAAAAAAAACAAACAGATCTGACAGAAAATTGAACTTGTAAAGAAGTTCAACAACCATTCATCCAGACTGGTAGGAGTGGCAGAGTCAGTGACCCTCAGAGAGGGGTCGAGGCAGGAAAAATCGGTGGCTGGCAGACCCAGGTGCACAGAGCGGCTGACTGACCACGGACACACATTCGTGCACATATAAACCAGGGGAAAACGGGGAGACAGACCTTGCAACCCAGGGCCTCAGTGCCAGGAAATAAAGCCTAAAAGCACTGATTTAAAACATCTGTGGGGGTTGAAGTGCAGGGAGAGACTCCCAGCCTCACAGGGGAGTTTGTTGGAGAGACCCACAGGGTCCTAGACATACACAAGCCCACCCATCCGGGAACGAGCACCAGAAGGGCCCAATTTGTTTGTGGGAAATGGTGAAGGGACTGAAATATGAGAGAGACTGGAGCAAGCACCACTGTTCCCTCCCTGACCCTGCCCCCACATACAATGTCACAACCTAGGGACTGGGTTGCCCCACCTTGGTGAACACCTAAGGCTCTGCCCCTCATACGTAACAGGTATGACCAGACCCCCCCCCCAAAAAAAATACATATGGCTCAAGCACAAGAACAGATCAAAGCCCCAGAGCCAATACTTCCAAGCTATCAAGAGATAGCCAACCTATCAGATGCACAGTTCAAAGCACTGGTGATTAGGATGTTCACAGAATTGGTTGACTTTGGTTGCAAATTAGATGAACAAATGAAGGCTATACTAAGTGAAATGAAGGAAAATGCACAGGGAACCAATAGTGATGGGAAGAAAACTGGGACTCAAATCAATGGAGTGGACCAGAAGGAAGAAAGGCACAACCAAACAGAAAAGAATGAAGAAGCAAGAATTAAAAATAAAAAATGAGGAGATGCTTAGGAACCTCCAGTACATCTTTAAATGTTCCAACATCCGAATTATAGGGGTACCAGAATGGGAAGAGGAAGAGCAACAAGTGGAAAACTTATTTGAACAAATAATAAAGGAGAACTTCCCCATTCTGCCAAAGGAAATAGACTTCCAGGAAGTCCAGGAAGCTCAGAGAGTCCCAAAGAAGGTGGACCCAAGGAGGAACACACCAAGGCACATCATCATTACATTAGCCAAGATTAAAATGAGGGAGAGAATTCTAGAAGCAGCAAGAGATAAGGGCACAGTCACCTACAAAGGAGTTCCCATCAGACTGTTAGCCAATTTTTCAAAAGAGACCTTCCAGGCAAGAAGGGGCTGGAAAGAAGTCTTCCAAGTCATGAAAGGCAAGGACCTACATCCAAGATTGCTCTATCCATCAAAGCTTTCATTTAGAACAGAAGGGCAGATAAAGTGCTTCTCAGAAAAGGTCAAGTTAAAGGAGTTCATCAGTACCAAACCCTTATTATATAAAATGTTAAAGGGACTTATCTAAGAAAAAGAAGATAAAAAATATGAACAGTAAAAAGACAGCAAACTCACAGATATTAACAAGCACACCTAAAACAAAAGCAAGCTAAGCAAACAGCTAGAACAAGAACAGAACCACAGAAATGGAGATCACATGGAGGGTTAGCAACAGGAGAGTGGGAGGAAGAGAGAATGGGAAAAAGTACAGAGAATAAGTAGCGTAGATGGTAGGTAGAAAATAGACAGGGGGAGGGCAAGAACAGTATGGGAAATGTAGAAGCTAAAGAACTTATGACACATGGACATGAACTAAAGGGGGGAATGTGGGTGGGAGGGGGTGTGCAGGGTAGAGGGGAATTAAGGGGGGAAAATGGGATAACTGTAATAGCATAATCAATAAAATTAAATTAAAAAAGGCATTACAAAAGGCAGAGAAGTGGACTTTTCATTGTAATATAAAAGCAGAATCATGACTCTAAAAAGGAACATTTCTACAATAAACTTCTTGACGAGGAATATCAGCTAGAGAAAATCATGGGATCACAATACGCATGGCTTTGGCTTAGATCGCCAGCACCGATTTCTCAGTCCTATGAACGTCTGTTAGGGAAAACAATAGCAGCCCGTCTGTGTGTTTACTATTGTTATCATTATTAGAGGGTTATAATCCGACCATTAGCCCATCTAAATAGATATAAAAATAAGTTGTCATAATGGAACTCGGCTGTCTAAGTAAGTAGCCTACAATAGCTGACCTTATGTTAAGAAATTAAAATACCCACACATACCCAGGTTTCCTAATGCACATGAAAACACCCTTCTTCAGACACATGAGCAAGCCAATGGCCTTTGGCCACAGATCCACAGGCTAACATCTGAGGACAGTGTACACAAATGCTTTTGGCAATATCTTCTAGGATCTTCTATAAACCAGCATCAAGCCAATTTATCTGACCTCCTTGATCTGCACAGCCATCCGGCACCTACAGCTATTTTCTAGAGGCCTGAATGAGTCAAAAGAAGAAAATGATTAATCAACTCGCCGAGATTTGAAAGCTGGAAGAGAGCCATCCTGTGAGTAAACCTCGGAGCTGTGGGACCAAAGCCACTGGAAACTTAGGGGATTTCCACAGTTGAAAACACTTGGCCGGTTCACTAGGGTCCTCTGACCTTGCAACAGAGACAGAACAGGCCGAACGGGGTGATTTACCTCTGACAATATCCTATGTCTGCTGCTTTTGGCTGTTCACTCTGACTTGACAAAACCAAAGTTATTCCCCCTGAGACTTAGGACTTTGGAAGTGGCTCAGAAAATTCCCTGTGCTTTTTCCTCCCGTGGATGTCATTCTCAGTCCTTGGCTTCACTTTTATGCAGAGTGAGGCTTAAATTAGAAGTGTATGTCCAGCAACTGACACAGTACTTGGCAAATAGGAGGTAGGTCTGCTCTGCTCTGTTTCAGGCCAAGTTGGTCTCCCAACACTCAGGGCAGATAGCTCTCCCCCTTGCTTTTCCGTTTTGACAATTGTTAACCTGGTGGCGTCATTTAAAATCACTTCTCCTACTGAAGGTTCGTGTCACTTGCCACTGTTCCCCATTTCATCCATTCGAATTCTTCCACTCCTTTTTCATCAGGGGCTTGATTTCTGAAGTCGTGTTTTTTAAGACACTACTCTAATCTTTGTCTAGCTTTTATTTCCCACGGAATACTTCAGACACTGTGTCTGAGCAGTATAATTGCGTGTTCCCCATTTGTTATTTAACAGGCGATGTATTATTGATGCAAGGAGAACTTCTCAAATGTCTGATCTATTTGTCTCCGCCGGTTTGTCTCTTCTTCCATTTTCTTGCCCTTTCATATTATATGCACCACCCTCTTCCTCCTCTCTTTCATTTGAACATATGAATCACTTGGATTTTATCGCCATTTATTGCCAACTCTCTCCTGGTTCTGCTTTCTGTTCTATCACTGCATCTACGATACATTCTTCGTGTCTGCTATCACTAACGTGTCAGCAGGATATACTAACGCCTGATTGTTTATTGAGCTCTTGTCCCTGTTTTTTTCTTTAACATCATCTACTTTCCTTACATAATTTCTTAGGACCTCATCCATTAACTTAATGAAGAAATAAACTTAGGCAAAGCTTTCTGTTTAAGTCTGTTCCCTGCCAGTAAAAGAAAAAAAAAATCCAAGTACCTCTCCACTCGGTAAACTAGTCGCTTGAGCATTGTCATACATCTCACATGCGCATACAAACATGTTTATGTAAACTCTCCCTGACAGGGTCCCTATCACTGGCTGGTGTGTCACAAGGCACTTGTTGAGCAATGACAGCTGTTGCTTTCTCTGCACTGGCTTGCAGAGAGGGCCCTGGGGATTTTGCCTTTTGGCCCACAGGTCAGTAAACACGTTGGGGATTAACACGGAAGAGATAAGAAGCTTGAGAGTAGGGGACTAGAACGCTGATTTGGAGGAGAAAGGAAGGGAATTTCAGGAAAAGGAATAGAAATGATGGATTGTAAGATCAAATAAGGAAAAGAAAGGGAGAGATAATATAGGGTTAGAGAAAAGATGATTTCAAGGGAAAATGCAAGATTAGAGAGAGGAAAGTGGAGTGGGTAAGGAAAAGAAAGATGTTAGGGACAGTGGCAAGGAGAAAAGAAAAAGGTAGCTCGCAGCAGGCTGCCCCCTTGAAAAAGAAGGCATGAAGGAAAACATTTAGGAGTCAGTAAGTGCAGAAGAGGAAACATTCCAAATCAATGTGTCATCCTCATTTCAAAATCCCCTTTGTTATGCTAATCTACTCCCCACAATATAGCTGCTTGTTATAAATCCCTCAGCCTATGAAACTAGAAATATCTGTCTTGCTCATTCGTTTGAAGTCAGTCACTCTCACCAAAGCCCTCAAAGGCTCAAATCCTGCCAATCCGCACGACTCAAAAGTGAGAACGTGGGGCACTGAGAGGTTCCGATAATTTACCTCTAATGACTGACTGGGCTTTATTTTGGCCTTCCCCGTGTGATGATAATGACAGTGGTGATTTTTATCACATTCCAAGAATTCTTAAAATACGTTTTGCTACAGGCAACTACAATGACCAAAGATGCCTCTTTGTTAATTACTGGTTTAAATTCGGAAAGTGTACTGAAGACAAAAGGACATGAAAATTACAGCCAAGTACTCCTAAACTGGATAAGTATCTTTATGGCAACTTCTAAGAAAAAGAAATCCCTGCATAACTGCCCATTTCTTTGGCTTTAAGGATTCATTGATTCCCACCCTGTAGAATCCAGCGAAACAGGTTTGTAGTGGAGATCTGTTGTCTTTCAGCCTCCTCTGATTTGGTAGGAGTACCCCGGTTTTAGAAACTATCCTGACCTTTGTTACAGGTGGTGCTGGTGGGACTGTCAATCAAGGTTGGGGAACTTCCCCCAGCCAAGAGGTAGACTTATAACCCAAGCCAAACAGCTAATCAGAATCTCTTCTGGAAATGTGAATAATTAGCTGAACAATAAAGATCAGGAAATGTCTGGAGTGGATGCATCCCAGAAGTGCTACTATGATGTAACCATTAGTTTCTGTTTCCTTTTCCTAGAGCTATCCTGATCTGGAAATCTGTTGGTTCTACTTTTCCTTCAATTCTATGACCTATTCCACATCCACAGAAAATTGCTGTTTTCTTTAAGTTAGCTATATAGTTTCTGTTTCTTGTAATAAAAAAGTCTCAACCAATACAATCCACATTATGTTGCATCAAAAAGTCATCTGTGTAAGACTGTTCTACAATTTGATGCCTTTTGTAACCTTTCAACTAGCTACAAACCTGTTCTCTGTACCTTCTCAGCGTGGATACACAGTTGAAAAATTTTAACTGATTCTGAAGAGCAGGGACAAAATTCTTTGATATGCTAGAAATAATGAGTTGCTTCAACCTCATCAAAGTTGAAATTTTTGAATGAGAAAAGGATGTCATAGCCTGGCCAATAATGGCACCAGATACTGGTCAAAACCATTCTGTCAAACCCTAAACCACTAATGTGCATGTGGCAATCCAGAGAGCAGGGTAGGAGACAAAGATACAACTGATTTACAATATGGTTCTGATCCTGGCCCCAAGTAAAAGGCTTGTGTAACCAAAAGATATAGCAAGCCCCACCCTGGGGCTGAGGATACTTGCTCTGTTAGTTACAGTTTACAGGGCCAACCTCTCTGCCTGGACACAGGGTGACTGACAGACTGAAGAGGGAGCCCTGTCCAGCATGTGCAAGAGCCTTGCAGGAATGAGACTGAGCTGAGGACAAGAGACCAGGTCCTCATCACTCACAACATCCCAGAGACTGCTCTACTCAGAAACGGGCTGTGAGCAGGTTAACCCTGGCTTTACTGCAGATGTCTACTCCATGGGGTCATTTCTTGGTCATGGTCACCCTGCCACATATAAGACTGAGAAAGTGCCAATTCCTGTCATAGTGGAGATGAGTAAGCCAGAGGCATCTTATATAATGCCATACTCTTACCTACATGAAAATTGTCCAGAAGTTTCAACATCTTGATTCTTATCACACACCATTCTAAAATGCAGTGAGTATGTTGCTCATCTTATCCATGCAGGCCCCTCCGGGAAAGAGTTTTATAAGAAGTGCTAACTGCCAAGAATTCCACAGGTGGGCCAAGAACAAAATTAGGCCAACAGGGACTAGGTTCCCCAGTTCCTGGCCATGAAAAGGGTGAGCTTGGCCAGCAGGGTGATTGTAAATCAGGACAAAAGGCTGAAATATGTACAACTTAATGTAGGAGAAAAGAGCTACTTCTCAGCTGTCTATTTATAAATGAGCTTTCAATTTATGAACTTTCAAAAATATAAAGCTATGTCTTAAAAGGTGCCAGTCAATTTTGTCCATCAACACAAGAGATTAGCTCTTGCACAAAACATCTCTTTGGGAGCTTAGCAACAAGCAGACTTTTGGAACCTGTATCTTTACAAGTTAAGAACTTCTGTGGTATTTTTAGAGAACATTAGGTTTTCTCCCCAAATCTGCTAGCTTTTAGGGCTCCAGATAGGTCCCTGAGAAAATCATACTTGATTCCCAAACTCACAATTTATAGAAAGCTACGAAACCTGAGACCTAGAACGGACCTTAGCAATCACTTAGATTAAATTCCATCACTTTGCAAAGGTCAAACTGCATGTAAGGTCCAACCACGAAGTAATTACCTTGATCTTTTCCACCTTCCCCCCAAAAGTAGTCACTTGATGTAAGTCACACAGCTGGTCGGTGGCCAGGCTAAATCTAGCACACAGATCATGTGACTTCTGTCCCCAGCTCGTTTCACTACGTTAACTGCTTCAAAACAAAGGTACTAAATTCTCATTCATTCATTCATTCATTCAGCACAAATTCATGAAACACATCTGATATGCCAGGTGCTGTTCTAAGTAAGCACAAAATAATGAATAAAACGAAGTTCCTTCAAAAATATAAATCAATCCTGACAGGCATGGCTCAGCTGGTTGAGCATCGTCCCACAAAGCGAATGAGAGGCAACTGATCGATGTTTCTCTCACATGTCGATGTTTCTTTCCCTCTTTTTCTCCCTTGAGTCCCTTCTCTCTAAAAATAAATAAATGCAATCTTCAAAATAATAAAATAAATCAGAGTTGATTTCTAAAAGCGATGCCTCTCAGCATTTCAGAACATTTTCTCACTATGGTAAAGACAAGAGAATTGAGACAAAGATGAGAAAATGTTGTACAATCCTAGAAATGATGCTTCAACATCAGTTAAGTAGTACGTGAACTGTTTGGATAGTGATAGAGAACATTTCCACTAAGTTAATAAGCGAAGGCCTGCAAACTATTCCTAGTCAGGCCAAGAAACCACCACGACCTGCAGCGCTGGCCTAGACGTGAGGCCTCCAGTCCTGCCTAGGATGGCAGGCAGGGAGCAACGGTGAAAAGTAGCACGGGTTTTGGGCTTTAGAGAAACCTGGGTTTAAGTTGTGGCTCTGCCAGTAATAGTCTGTGACCGCGGACAAGCTGTTAACCCTCCCTCCCTCCCTCTGAATATTGTTCATCTCTAAAATGGGGATGAAACCACTGATACTAGATGGTTTTCATAAAAAATAGATATAACATATGCAAATCAGCTCAATGCTGGCACCAGAGTACATCCTTAATACGTATTATCTATTATTATTATCTAATAATAATATACATTATTATTACTAATAATAGTTAATGGCATAAAAATATGACCTATGGAACAGTTCTATAGGAATAAAACTAAATACCTGAATGGCCAGCAGACATGCTTCAAAACCTTTACAAAGGCATGCCAGACATACTTAAAAGAGTTGTCTCCAGTTAAACACTGGAGCGGGGATTTGAACTTAGGGTGGTCAGACTACAGAACCTGAATGTGTGGCCACTCTGTACATGTCTCCAAACAGAAATACACTCAAGTGACTGAACAACCCTCAGGAAAAAAGCTCAGTTTAACCAAGAGGGCCTGGGAGGGTTTGGTCTCTTCAGAATGAGGCTGCAGGGACTGCTGGTAAGGAGGCGACAGTAGCGCTGCTTTCTGGAGAATCAACACTGCAAAAACTTACTGAGTGCGAACACCTCCTGCTTTCTTCTTAGTAGTCATCGCAACTTCATTTGAATGGTTTCATACTCCTTACAAAAACCCTCTGGGGTAGATATCAATATTACCCCCATGTCACTGAAGGCTTAAGTAACTAATCTAAGGTAAGCAGTTGGTGGGTGGCCAAGCAGGGACTGAAATTCAGGGAGTCTTTAGGGCCCCAAGGGGAGAGGAGAGGTGTGGTCCTGGGGCTCCGGAACTTGGTCCTGGAAGTTGGAAAAGTTCTACCTACGTCTCAGCCATGCTGAGGTCCTTATCAGAGGGCCTGGGAAGAATGAGAAAAGTGGGAAGTCTGTCTCTGCCTCTTGTTACTCTGCCTCTGACAGCAGACTTGAGACAAGGAGGCATTATTGAACCATGAAGGTATCTACGGGCCTGGAAAAATCCAAAAACCTCTTTCACTACCTGTAACGCTTTCTCATTGCATTAAAAATCCTTGAAGGCTCACGTCATCAAAATTCCATTCTGTCTAACCAGCACCTAGCACAGTACCTACCGTATTAATAAGACACAATAAACACTTCTGGAAGGAGGAAAAGGAAAGTGGTTAAGAAAAACTAGAAAGGATTTTCAAATATGGTATCGTATTTGATTATCAGAGCCTGGCTCTTTAAAAACACGCTGGCCTGGGAGTTAGGAGGTTTGAGCTCTACCCAGCTCTGAAACCAGTTGTATGAAACTGGTAAGTCTCTTATTCAGCCCGGCCCTCGGTTGGCTCATAGGTGACATGGGTTCAGACGAGCTGCGAGTGAGATAACACGTACAGGCGTTTTGCTCAACGGCTGGCCTAGAAGAGGCTTTCTAAAAACCTGTGTGTCCCCAGTGTGCTGCTTTCCATCTTATAAACCCCACTCTTGTTGGGCTTGTCTCCCTCACTTTATAGATGAGGAAACTAAAGCACGAAGTTATGGGGCATGTCCAAGAGCACCCAGTTAATCACAGTGCACCTCAGACAGCGACCACTCTCCCTCGGCTCCCAGCGTCACTGCTTCCTAACTGGTTAGGTGTACTTGCTTCTCTCCTGCCGTCCGTGAAGAAACTTTCAAAGACAGTCACACCACATGATTGGCTGGAGCAAGACTCATCACGGAAACATCTAAAGAGAATCGGGTACTGGATTTTACCGTGTATAATGCGCACCCACGTTTTTGGCCCAAACTTCCAGGGGAAAAAATATTTCATTTTAATTCTTTAATTCAATTATTTATTTATATGTAGATACTTGTTTTTTTATATTATAAAGAAATTTTAGCATTTATTTTTTTAACATATGGATATTGCTATTGCTTTCTAGAGTTACACTTCTAATGAATAAGCATAAATAAAAGAATCAAAAACATTTATATAGATGCAAAATTAGTACTACCCATGTATAGTGCACACCCTTATTTTTCCCCTCAAAAATTTGGGCAAAAAAAATACGCATTAAACATGGCAAAATACAGTATATAGCTTTTAATCCCCAGAGATGGAAGTTCTACCATATTTCTCAGCAGTCTGCTCCAGTTTTGATTATTAGTAGACATTTACACATGTCTATCCCAAATCCTATGCCCTGCAGTTTCAGTTTCTTACATTACCCTCAGGTGAGACGGAAAACATAGGCCATGAGGCTCTGCTACATGTGGTAACCTACACAAAGATTGTTACTAAATTGCCCTTTATCCTCCTTTCTTTCCAAGCCGCCTAGTCCCAGTTTCTTTCAATTCCCTCATAGTTCTTTCCCAACCCTTTAATTGCCCTTGTGGCTGAACTCTCAGCCACTTCTAGACTCAACCACTCCCCATTAATTCCTGATCACGGAACTAGGCACAATCTCCAACTAAGATCTGAATGTGGCTGCTGATTGTGTCATGGCTCCTACTGGAGAGTTCCCTAAATTAGCATTCCAAGATCACGCTTTGGTCTGGAAGACTATAGGCAACCTTAATTTAAGCTGAAAGTAGATTATTTGCATCTTCTCCATAGTAAACTTAAACTTAAGCCATTATCTCCCAAGTCTCAGCATGCTTCTGATTGCTCCCCCTCCAAGCAGCTGGGGAGACTAGCTTTAACAAGAGCCCAGCCAAGACATAAGAAAGTAAATTAGCTGAACAAGAATCCTAGAATATGTATCAATATAAATATAAGTGGGTTTAGGTTTTGTGCACCAATATTCCTATATTAGTATATATAACTCAGTGGTAACTAAGAAGTAATGAGCCACAGAGGCACAATTTACTTAACATGTATCATTCTTATAATGTTTTATATTTCTTTGCACAATTTTTCTAAATTTACAATATTTTAGGAAAAAATTTCAAAATTGCACAATAGTGTGTCTAAATTTTTTCTCTAACAGACATACATTTCTCCTATATTTTCTATATATGCTGTTGAGGTTTGAAAAACCTAAGATGTCTTTCATAGTTTACATAAAAAATTAATGTCACGGTGGTATGAAATTAGCAATCTCCTCAGCCATTTATTAACATCAACTTGAATATTTATCAGAATACCTACTAAGCACATACAAGGTATTTACAAAGCAGGACAGAATACGAACAAAGCATTAATGCAACCTGAAAGGCTTCCCAGAGATGACACTGAAGCTGAACACTGAGGAACGGATAGGGTTTGGAGTGACACTCAGGCTGAAGAAACACATGCGAAGCAGAACTAACAAGGAGCAAAGGCAGGCAGAACAGCATCCCTCACACAGCTAATGAGCCACTGGCCAAAGAAGTGATTGGGCCAGAACAAAACTGGGTTTTAGAGAGATGAAATTTTTTAAAGTACATTTTATTGATTATACTCTTACAGTTGTCCCAATTTTTCCCCTTTGCCCCCTCTGCCCGGTACCCCCATTCTCTCCAGCATCCCCCTACCCTTAGTTCATGTCCGTGGGTTATGCATGTAAGTTCTTTGGCTTTTCCATTGACTACACTGTTCTTAATCTCTGCCTGTCTATTCTGTACCTACCTATCCAATTATGCTTCTAAATCCCTGTACCCTTTCCCCCACACTCCTCCTTACCCCTCGCAGCTGCTAACCCTCCATGTGATCTCCATATCTATAATTCTTTTCCTATTCTAGCTATTTGCTTAGTTTGTTTTTGTTTCTGTTTTTTAGATTCAGTTGTTGATAGTTGTGAATTTCTTGTCATTTTAATGTTCATAGGTTTGATCTTCTTTTTCCTAAATAAGTCCCTTTAACACTTCATATAATAAGGGCTCAGTGATGAAGAATTCCTTTAGCTTTACTTTGTCTGGAAAGCACTGCCCTTCCATTCTAAATGATAGCTTTGCTGAATAGAGTAATCTAGGTTGTAGGTCCTTGCTTTTCATCACTTTGAATAATTCTTGCCAGTCCTTTCTTGCCTGTAAAGTTTCTTTTGAGAAATCAGCTGATAGTCTTATGGGAACTCCTTTGTAAGTAACTGTCTGCCTTTCTCTTGCTGCTTTTAAGATTCTCTTTTTATCCTTAATCTTTGGCATTTTAATTATGATGTGTCTTTGGCATTTTAATTATGATGTCTCTTTGGGTCGAACTTGCTTGGGACTCTCTATGCTTCCTGAACTTGTATGTCTATTTCCTTTGCAAAATTAGGGAAGTTTTCTTTCATTATTTTTTCAAATAAGTTTTTAATTTCTCGCTCTCCCTCTTCTCCTGCTGGCACTCCCATGATTCAGATGTTGGCCCTTTTGGAATTGTCCCCGAGTTTTCTTAAACTCTCATTTTTTTGAGTTTTTGTTTCTTCCTTAAGCTCCAAATCATTGATTTGAATCCCAGCTTCATTCCCTTCACTGTTGGTTTCCTGTGGATTTTTCCTTAGCAGAGCCTTCATTTCTTCCCCTATGCTTTTGCCATGTTCAATGAGATCCTTGAGCATTCTGACCACCGATGTCTTGAACTCTGCATCTGATAGGTTGGCTATCTCCACATCACTTAGTTTCTTTTTCTGGGGTTCTGTTCTGTTCCTTCATGTGGGTTATATTTCTTTGTCTCCTGATTTTGCCAGCCTCCCTGTGTCTGTGTAACAGGTAGAGCTGCTTTGACACCCTGCCCTGTTAAGTCATATGGGGTGGAGCCCTGGGTGTTCGCCAGGGTGGGGCAACTGTGGCTCTGTGGGGAGTGGTCAAAAATGGGATAATGACACTGCTGGGTGACTTCTGGGGGCCTGCCTGGCCCTTGCCCCTTTTCCAGTCACTTCACCCACTTCCCATATGCAACTGGCATTCCTCCAGCTGCTGTCCTGGTTGTGGTTCCCAGGGTGGGTGGGTTTGCATATGTGCTGGCAGTTTCTTCTGTTGCCCCAACCCCCATGGGGTTTACAGCCAGAAGTTATGAGGCTTTCTTTCCCCCATGCCCCCCAGCGCTGGAGCCCTAGGCTCTGTGGTCCAGCCTGCAGTTGGGATCGCTTGCTCACAAGGTGTCTCCCCGATTTTTATCCACCACACATGAATGTGGGGCTGCCTATTCCACCCGCCCCTGACCCCCCGCAGCCTCACTGAGTCCTCTCTCCCCTGACTCCCTGTCTCCACCCCATTACCTGTCTGGATGAATACAGCTTCTTTAAATCCTTGGTTGTTGGACTTCCATATAGTTCTGGGAGTTTTTATGGGTAATTTTCTGGCAGTTCTGTTTTTTTTTTTTTTCATTTTTAAGTTAGTTTGTGTTCCTTCTTAGGGTTGTATAGTGAGGCAAGGCGTGTCTACCTATGCCTCCATCTTAACCAGAAGCCTCCAGAGAGATGCTATTTTTTACAATAATTTTTCCAGCTAAACGCTGTTCTTGGGAAGTCATCCAAGTACTGTTAACAATCATGCCATTTCAGTGTAATCTTGGGACAAGAAAACAACTAATTAACACAACAGCCTTCGTGCAGGGTGGAGACTGCATGAAAGGAGGCAGCTTAAAAGGCCAGGCAGTCTGGGGAAACAAAGTCATTTGCTTTTTATGGTTTCAATAATTTTGGTTTCACAATTTGTCTTCATTCCATACCGGGGTTGTTTGGTCCCACTTGGCAAACGTGGGACTTCTTTGTCTGTGCGTGTGTGTTTCTCAGCATGAAGAACAACAAAAAGAAAAAATGTGGCTGAGGCTGATTTGTAATTTTTCACTGTGGCTTTGAATCATGGATGATATCAGCACAGCTACAGAAATTGGGTTTGTCAGTTAAGCCTCCCTCCCTGCCGGCTAAGCAGCAGAGCATGAAACATAAAACATAAAGAAACAATGGCAGGACTGGGGGGTTATTTATTGTTTTCCAAACACATCTTGGTGACAGAATGGAAAACAGTCAACTGGGAATCCAAACTATACTCTCATCGTGGCCAAGACAGGGGGATTCTTAGGGCAAGTTTCTTTCTTTCTTTCTTTCTTTCTTTCTTTCTTTCTTTCTTTCTTTCTTTCTTTCTTTCTTTCTTTCTTTCTCTTTTAATTTTTGAAAATTTGCTAACAAAGGAAAAGGAAAATAATTGAGAAATGTCTGAGAATAGTTTGGCAGAATGGAGTATGTGGCTCAACTAGCCAGAGGAATTTTGAGTTTATCATGGCAGAACTCTCAATCCACATCCCCTTTATAATTGTACGCGCCCATAGGCTTGTGCTATATAAGAACCTCACCAATAAACCGAGGGAGTTAAAGGGAATCGATGTACTTGGAGAACTTGTGTGAATACATGTATGTGCTCAAAGGCATACACATATGTTTGTGGGTATATGTCCTTTCAATAAAAAATGAAAAGCTATAGAAAAAAGTGCCCATTCATTAGACATTTATGAAAAACATGTATATCCTGGAGTGGGCCTGGGGCTAGGCAGGGATAATAACAAGTAACGAGAAAGAGACCCTGTCTTGGAGGGGATCCTAAACCAGAAGGAGAGAGAGGAATGTAAACGTTTTCACCTGGATGTGGGTGGTAAGGGAGAGGGAGCGTTCCTATGGCCCAAAACTGTGACTTGGGAAACTATGTAGATAATGATTTTCCCACTTGGTGAGTGGGAAAATGTGAGAGACGTTCGTTTTGGAAGAAGAGACGAGCAGCGGGGACTTGGGCATTCTGAGTGGCAGGCAGCTGTGCAACGTCTAGGAGGAGATTTCCAGCAGACTTTTGGATGCACGGTCCTGGAGCGTAGGAGAGAAGTCTGGGCGAGCGGTAGAGGGCACGGACTGGCCGGGGTGTGGGTGGGCTCCGCAGAGATGGAGGAGAGATCGCCCAGGCAGAATGGGCAGTGAGAAGAGAACCCAGGGTGGAATCTAGACTGCTGTGATGGGCAGCAATCCAGAAAACCCCTTTGGGGTAACTGTTCTGTGAAGCTATTTCATGAGGCGTGTCCAGGCTCAGGGAGGCGAAGCAACCAGAGTTCCAGGAAATGGAGATCACTGCTCTTAGGAGTATTTCAGAGAGACAACATTTCTTTCTTGATATCAGTGGTACTCCTCCTGTTCTGGCCCCCCAAATTTACTAAAGTGACCTATGAAGATATTATTTTAAGCTTTCTACACCTCCTCAGTATATATTTTTCTAAGTTTTGTTTTGTTTTCAAATTTAGGATCATCTATTGTCCATTTTGTCTCTGCCATTAGAATACTAAGCTCCTTGAGATCAGAGGCCACTGTACCATTTAGTTCTTTTTAAAACTCTCAAGACCCCCTGTGACAATAATAACTATTACACACTGAGCACATAACACAGGCCAGGAATTATTTGTAAGTGCTTTATAGAAGTTATTTCATTTACACATCACAACAACCCTACGAAGTGGGCATTACTGCTCCATTTCAGAGATGTGACTGGCGGGGCACAAGGGCACAAACACTGGCGAACAGCAGAACAAGACACCCAGACGTGCCTCACATTCACAGGGGTAAATCTGTGCTCTTAAAAATGTCCTCATGCTGTATCGACTCCTCATACAAAGAGAGCATTAGTGACAAGAGGGATGTTTGTAACAGCTGAGGACCTGCCATCGAACCCTGTCGTCCAGCCCTGCCTACTCCCAGGACACCTTGGGAAACCAGCTGGCACATTTTGAGAAGTGTTCTCCTCTAAGACTACTGAGTGAATCCCAAACTTTTAGGAATGAGAACCTGATGAATGAAAGGGGGTTCTTGTATCCATCACCATTACACAACGAAATGTCTATTTCAAAAAAGAGAACAAGTAATGTTCTGTGCAGTTTGCAGGGTAGCTTGGGGTCTTCTCTTCAGTTTTTAAATAAACCATGTTAGGCAGTAAGATTAGAGATTCTAAGGCATCTTATTAAATTGCAGAATAAAGAACTGAAAAGCTAAATAAGATTCAAACCTCAAATTGGACAGAGCATCCCTGGGAGAGGAACACAGTATTATTTGGCATTAATGCAATTATTGAGTTTAACAAGCAAGAATAAGCAAAATGCGATGTGTTCATACAATAGAATACTACTCAGCTATAAAAAGGAATAAAGTTCAGCCATAAAAAGAAATCATTCCATTTATATGAAATGTCCAGAATTTCCAAATCCATAGACACAGAAAATAGATTAATGGTTTCTGAGGGGAGAGGGAACTGGGAGTGTCTGCTAATGGGCTCTGGGGTGTCTTTTTCAGGGTGAAAAAAAGGTTCTAGAATTAGATAATGGTGATGGTTGGACAATCCAGTGAATATACTAAAAAAATTAAAACCCCACTGAAGTATGACTTTAAATGGATGAATTTTATGGTGTGTGAATTGTAGCTCAATTAAAAATCATAAGTTAAAAATCAAGCAAGACAATGAGATTCATAGAAAGGAGTGCTTAGGAACCAGAAACTGATCTTTTCACCAAAGAAGCGGCCAGGCCCTGCGGACATCGGCATCGGGTTCTGGGATCCAGAGGGTTTGCAGTGCGGCCATGAAGCTGGTCGGACTGGGGAAAGAAGACTTATGTGGAATACTAAAGAGATGAGAAAGAGTGCCTAAAAATCCAAAGTCAAAGGGGTGATTTAATAACAGTTTCTTCAAGTATATCAGGATTCTTAAGCTGAGAATAGTAACCAGCTGCTTCCCTTCTCTTCTGAGGCTAGAGCAGAAAGAAGAGGCTCAGAAGATAATACAATGGATCTGGAACAGGCCCTGGAAGGGTGCACTTACAGCGACAGTTTAACACAAAGCGATGCTACTCAGGGAGGCTGTGAGCCCTCCACCACCTCTGAAGATCCCTTCAGAAAGTCAGAGGCTTCAGAGTTTTTTGAGACTGTTCTCAAGGCCACATTTGGGAATCTGTCATTATGGAACTCTAAAGGGGGTACCTTTTCTATTTTAAGGTAACTCAACGGGGTAAAGGGGAAGATGTAATGAAGTCCAACCAGGTTTATGTTAAAGTAAATTTCTTCAAAATGATTACAATTTCCTACTGTTTTCCTCCATAAAGTATCCCCTTGGAAGAAAAAAAAAATGCATTAAGTTCTGTTTCAAAGGAACTTAGAAGCTCTGACATCCCAGGCTCAGAGGCTCTGTCAACCACACTCACATGCTGGGAGATACACCTACTTAGAAATTCCTTCTCCTTATTAATCTTTGTAGAATTTTGCAACTTTCCCCCAAGTCTGGAAGCGTCTCTGCTATCCTCACATCCACCGGTCTGTCACCCGGTAGGAATTTTCCCACTGCCCTGTCGCCAGACTCCATGCTTAACCGCAGACGACTTCTACTTTTGACCGCATACTCTCCCACGTCCTGCGGCGCCAGGCCAGAACCCTGGGCCCTGCCAGCGTACGTACACACCACTGCCAACACATCATCCCTTCATACCGAGAGTCCCACACCTTCCAGCTCTGAGTTATGTCGCGAACTGTGTTTGCTGCCTGCTTTTTCAACATCGAATTTTCTGTATCGTTAGGGCAGCTTTTCACAGTTATTAACTATGCGCTTTTCATCTCCACACTGATGTTGTAATTATACCATTGAAATTGATTAAACAGGTATAAAGGCAAAGTCAATGCCACATCATTAGCACTCATGTTCAGGTAACAGCAAAATTAGGTCGTCGCGGACACACTGCACACTTTCCAATAAGCACATTTTTCTCCAGCGCCCATCCTCAGAGAATCACAAATATTACTGGCAGCACATAAACTGTTAGAAAATGTCCTACCAACTGCCAGTGATACTTAACAAAAAGTAGACATCTCACCTTACTAAAGCCAGAATCAAAGTTAGACCAGAAGTAAATCGGGCAATATTACAATGTTTTTCCTAACCCTTAGTACTAACTTGGAAGTGAGATGGGGGTGGGGAGACAACAGCAAATAATCCTTACAAGTCAGAACAGAACAGGTCTTAAAATTGTTTTTGGCTCCATTGCCTCTGGGTCAGCTCCTGAAACAGAAGTCAAGCTGTGACTTATAGGCTTATATTAATTTTCCTTATGCTGCTTAATTTTAGTAGCATAGTTTCCACATACTCTAATTTCTTGTTTTCGGCGTTGTATGACATGTCTTGTAAATAGTGTGAAGTTGGTTTAACTGCACAACATGAAAGTTATATCCCCATTAGGTCCATAATCCAGAGAGCTGCTGCTTACAGATAAGTAGTTCTGACCTCTGGGAACCACTGAGAGTTATGGAGAAATCTAACAAGGCTCTCACGTGTTTGAGACAAACCTTAAACAAGAAGCCTTTGCTGATCTATGCAAAGTTGTCCTTTCAAAATCAGGTAGAAAAGCACTTCACACACCAGACCCTGAGTCCTCCATGACTTCCTCTGTTTTAGCAAAATATTCTTCCACATGAGTGCCCAACTCTCTGCACCCTATCTTTTCAGATCCCATTCCTCCACAAAGACTGTGAAAATGAGGTTTATGCAAATTTAATTTGGCCCCCCACCCACATAGTCCCACCATGTAAACTATCTTCTGAATACCCCTCTAGTGCCGGGATTATGCACGTCTATTTTCAGCGTTTGGAACAGATCCCGGCAGCACGCCTCAGACATCGTATCCACCCGTTGAGAGGACCATCTTCGCACTCCGAGAGGGTTAGAGTCCCAGGCGGGCTGAGTGAGGCTGAGCCCACCACTCTCCCTGTCCTGCCCCACCCCATCAGACAACACTGACCATGTGACTAAAAGTGCAGTTATGTTCTTGGTCAAGGGACCGTCTGCAAAGGATCCCTCTTTGTGAGAGAGACACAAAGAGGCATCTATATTAATCAACCACAAAAGATTTGCCTTTACACCACACAGGACTGAGCAATCTGAGATCTCTGTATTAGTGACAACATGGGACTCAAAGCTGGAGGGATTTTAGGAAGAAGAGAAGGATATGGGTATGGAAGTAGCAAGGAAGAAAAGGCTAGTGGTGGGACATTGAGGGAAATCAAGCTGTCACCGCTTAAGAGGGCAGTGTGCTCGGGAGATGGACACGTTTCTGTCAGAGTGAGGAGATGAAAGGAGTGTCCAAGAAGAGGTGGGGAGCCCAGATATTGATGATGCTGGATTCCGGATTCTAAGGGACACAGGACTTAGGGAGAAGTGGAGGAAGAGAGGAACTAATGTTTGGGAGGTAAAGGATTTCCTACATTTTGGACCTCCTCTGGTGACATCCAAACTGGGCTCTAAGCACAGTGAGATCAGATCTGTGTCACTGGAGGCAGAGACTGGTGGCTGGGCTGAGAGGAGAGTGGCTCAGCGAGGGACAGCTGTCTGGGTCCCTGGTCCCCTGTTAGTGGAGGGGAGAAGTCCAGGGAACTGAGACCCATCCATGTACGCATGCCTCTCTTCATCCCTGAGGGTAGAACTAATATGTACATCCACACAGTAGAGGAATATCATGTACACTTACAGTATTTCCACGTAATTATAGATTCAATTGTATGATAACACATAAAAAGGTGAAGAAACACCTTAGGATAATAGAACTTAGATGAGATTCTTTAAGAAAACTTTGACAGCCTTATTCAGGAAATCTTTTGGGGAGACTTAAGGATATTTCACGGCTTTGGGGAAACTGAAATAGGTATGTTTGATCTGATTCCCTTGTAAACTTTTACAAGACACTAGAGTTCACTTTGGGAACGTTATAAAATCTCCTTGAGATTCAGTTTCCTTATCTGTCAAATGGTTAGACGTGGGATGATACCTAATAATACCATCTCGTTGCACTAGCACAGTGATTAGGTGAGGTTAGGTGTAACCACAGCACCTACCATGTGCTACATGCTCAATAAACATTTATTTAATTACCTTTTCATTCATTCTTCAGAACAAACCCATGAGTCAAGTGTTATCTCCAATTTTGAAGTGCATAAATAGATTTTTAGTGATACTCAGTAACTTGTTTAAGGTACCTGCTTTAGGAAGAAGCTGAGCTGGGATTTTGAAATCCACTTGGACTAACATGAAAGATGAGTGTGCTCTTTCTGCTGAACCTCATCACCTCTCCTATTTGTTTTTCTCCTACAGTTAACATCAGAACTTCCTAAAAACTGGTTCGGAAACATACTGCTTCTACAAATGCCAAACGTAGTAAAATAGGTGCACCGGACACAGGATCACAGGGATCACTATTGGACAAGAACCACCTGCATTTGCTGATGGTGGTGGTGATGGTGCTGGTGGTGGTGGCGGCAGTGATGGTGGTGGTGGTGGTGGTGATGGGGGTGGTAGTGGTGGTGGTGATGGTGGTGATGGTGGTGGACAAATAGAATATGAAGAGAATATCAGGCATTTAAAAATGTCATAAGTGCCTGAAATTCTCTTTGGTTCTGAGTGGGTTGTCTATGTTATAAATGCAAAACGTGACCCGGCTTTCACTTGTTTTCTTCTTTATGTATTGAAAAGAGCCACCTGTTAATGAAAACCAATGAAGCAGCTGCAGCATATAGTAGAAAATACACTAAACAGTCTATAGACATAGACTCTGGCCCTGCCCAGGTACTGGGCAGCCAGATGACCCCGGGCAGGCCCACTCCCTCCCTTGAGGTAACGATCTACTGCTTAAGAGCACGGACTTCAGAATCCAAATGCCCCAGGCTTGATTCCGGTTTTTCCACTTACTACTGAGTGACCTTGGGCAAGCTACTCTCTGCACCACAGCTTCCCCATCTCACAGTGGAGACAATAAGGCCTAATTTGCAGAACTACTGTTACAAAGATTAAATGAATTACTGCGGGCAGTTGGCACTGAGCGGTGTTCACAAAACATCGGTCACGATCGTCGCACCACCAACGCTCTCTGAGTTTCACGTTCCCAGTTCCTGAAATGGGGCAACAATACCCATCTTGTCTCCCCAAAACAGGATTATTTGTAATGATTATCCTGTGTAAAACAGCATTTTGAAAAATGGAAAAGATTATCGGAGAATTGGGCTATTATGATTATAACTCAGGAGAGAAATGAACATACAGTCTCCACCATCTGAGGTGACAGGGATGATGAATCTTCTTGAAAAATTTGGAAAACGATAGCCAAATCCTGAAAGTCCTAGACCTCCAACTGAGGAAAACAAAATGTTCTTAGAACTCTGAGTTCTTTTTTCCATAATATAACTGGAATCCCTAAGAGTTCATTTAATTCATAGTGCAAACAACAACAACAAAGTTGAAATAAAGGGAAGGATAGTTTCACAGATCACCCACAAAACTGGGAACTTGTTACTACAGCACAATGCAATAAAGAGGCTTACAAATTGAGTCCAGGGGGAAGGACATCAACTCTATTTGTTACATGTGGCTATGAGGCCAGAAGTTGGCCTTTTCTATTCTGTGAAGTGCCATGGACATAAATTTGTAGACTGTCAGTCCCTTTAACTCCAAACACTGGGAACATATGGTTGGAGCAAAGCCAGCTCCAGAACATGACCAGCCGCAGCACTCAGAACACTGACCATCTCTCATTGCTCAAACACACTCAGCTCTTACCACAGGCTTGCTTAAGTCAGAGTTGTGATTGTTCAATGTGTGTCTTAACTGACCTCGGAGAATCCTAGGGAGGCGGGTGGGCTGTAAAGGTCATCTAGACCCCAACCCTCCCAAGGCTGAGTCTTTTTCACACAGATGCTGGACATTTAAAGGCCAACAGTGTCCCACTGGCTTGGCTGCCCCCTGGGGTTACAGTTTGACAAGTACCAGGGGTAACACAATTCCCTCGTCCTAAGGCTTCCATGTGGGGCCTCCTGTTATAGTAACATCCCAGCCTTTTCTGCAGCCCTTTCCAAGGATTCCAAGGATTTTTGTGCAGACGTGAATCTTGTTCCCTTCTCTCTCATTCAGAGTACAAAACTTATTGTTCTTTTTTTTCTAAGCAAGTACACGACAGCGTGGACTCACTTTGAGTTTCTTATCCATAAATGTACTTAAAACTTTTGCCTACCACTTGCGTTTTGTTAACCTAAGTGTAGGACTTTATGCTGACCTCTGTAGAATTTTGACTCACGGGTTCTAGCAGCATTACAGTGGCTGAGAGCATGAGCTTTGGTGTTAGCTAACTGGTTCCTGTGCCAGCTGTGCATCTTACTGGCTATGGGACTTGAGTAAATAACTTAACCTCTCTGTGCCTATCTACCTATCGCAGAGCATATTAATAGGATAGTCCTCAGAGGGTCACTGTGAGGATTAAATGAGGGAATCCATATAACACATTTAGCATTCTGCCTGGCACACAATAAGGGCCCAAGAAATGTTTCCTGTGGTTATTATTAACAAATCCATCCCGTCAACCTACACAGATCTTTTTAAAATCCTGACTGTGTCATTGGATGTGTTAGCCATTTTTGCCAAATTTGAGCCAACCACATGTTATGATGCACATCTTCTGTGCTTTCATTACAATTTCTAAATGAGAAAATGAGACAGAAGAGCATTCAGCAAACAGATTCCTGAGGCTTACCATGATGACCTCCTTCCTGGTGGACATCAATCAGCTCAAAACCACTTGGTCAACCAAATATGAATCTTAATTAACCCCAACTAGAGAACAAGAATATCATGAGAAACCTCTGCCGTACTCCTCCTGAAAACAAAAATCCACTTTATGGCATTCCCATAACCAATCAGAGGAACTGCGGAAGAAATAAAAGCATGTGATAAATAGGAATGCTTTGTTCTTAGTGAGCTCCCACTGGCTCTTAATAATATCATAAGGTATTGTCTGCCTTGGCGGTGGTGACGATAGCAGCCATAAGGGAAGCTCTGAGCCAAGCATTTTACATGGATTGTCTAATTTAATCCTCAAAATACCATATTTTTCAGACTATAAGACACACCCCCCCCCCAATTTGGGAGGAATAATGGTTGTTAATGCTGCTATTGAGTTCTGTTTACATTTACATTGGTGAAATATTATGTTATTAAATATTTTACCACATTTTTTGCTTCAAAATTTTTTTCCCTATTTTCCTCCTCTAAAACCTAGGTGTGTCTTATGGTCCAAAAAATACGATAACTCTTTTGAGGTTGGTGTTATGACCGCTGCTCTACTTTTTGCAGAAAAGGAAATAGGCTTATGTCACACAGTTTGTAAATGGCTGATCTCACATTCAAACCTGGGCCAATCAGATTCCAGAGCCCAGACTTCTATCCAAGTGCTGTATTTTCTCCCTTCGGTACCAAACCGTGCTTTACAGCTGCATGGACTGCAAAGCCAGGGTGCAGGCCCAACCTTGCAGGCACAGAAACCTGACACTCAGTACCCCAGAGTTAACTAGACCTAGACACAATACCTCGTCCTAACAAAATCCTCACTAAACAGGCGCAGCCAGCCAAAATGCCAGGTTACAAACAGTGATGTATCTATTACACAGACCAGGTACTCACAGGAGAGTAACCAAAGCATCTTCCACTTCAGACAGTTCTACCTACAGAGGCAAATTATAACCACAAGGCATGAGAATAAGAGGAGTTTGTTATAGGACAAGACTGTTAGATGGAATTTCCCGCAAAGGAGGAGGACTCTTGCTAGTGGGAATGAAACTCTGAAGACTGCCAACGTTATCATTCCTACGGGCACTTACTGGGGGCACGGGGCACGACCAGTGTCCGACTCTGGGTGTTTCTGATGGTGACCAGCTCCCTTTCTGACACGTTTGTGCTTTATTTACGTTTACACCAGGCTGTGGCCTAAAGATACTCACTGCCTTCAGGTGACTTTGCACAGCTCTGCTCTGACCCGTTTGTTCTCTGGTAGCTGCGTATACCATTCCCCACGTTCCTGACTAACCCCCATGCTCCAGACAGCTAGGAGCTCTCCTGCTATCTCTCTTATTTTTCTTTTTCTTTACCTCTTAAGTCACAGCTACCATATTCAGCTTGGTGAAAGTAGTACAAAAACAGAATTTAAGGCATGCTTTTCTGTTTCCTGTTAACATTATTTTAGCTTCTCCAAACATTGGTTTCAATGGGGAAATGATGTATAGGGAGGGTAATGTGAGCAGAGAGGATAGAAAGAAAAAGGACTATTGACTTAGTCTATGTTATTTTGTTATAAAATGCACGTGTTATTTTCATGGTTAAAATTCCAAATAAAAATAATAGTTTAAAAAAATAAGATAAAAGTGACCAGTTCAATAATATAAATCCTCTCTACAATATACTTTCACCAGTTGTCTGTTTACTCTTAAACACCTCCAGTAATAGAAACCCAGACTCTTTTTTAAATATTTTATTTATTTATTCCTAGAGAGAGAATAAACAAAGTGAGGGAGAGAAACATTGATGTGAGAAAGAAACATCCACTGGTTGCCTCTCATTTATGCGCCCCAACCGGGGACCAAACTTGCAACCGAGGCAAGAGCCCCGACCAGGGGAATTGAACCGGCAACACTTCACACCTCGGGACAATGCCCAGCCAGCTGGAGCCACACCAGTCAGGGCTGGAAACCCAGACTCTCGAGACAGTTCATTTCATCTTTGGATAGCTCTGTTAGAACACTCTTCATATTATTAAGTCAAAGATTTTCTCTGTGTAGCTTCTGCGCATGGCCATAGTTCTATCACCTAGGGTCCCAAAAGACACGTCTCATCCTATGTCCTCCTTTGATACTTAGAGGCTTCACACCAGCATAGGCAGTAAACAAAGTATAATCCTACTTGCTTGGCTTTTCTTTTAGACTAAATATTTTCTTTCTTTCTTTAGATTTTATTTTATTTATTTTTAGATAGAGGGAAAAGGAAGGAGAAAGAGAGGGAGGGAAACATCAATGTGTGGTAGCCTTTTGTTCGCCCCCTACTTGGGGACCTGGCCCACCCAGACATGTACCCTGACTGGGAATTGAACCCGCAACCCTTTGGTTCACAGGCTGGCACTCAATCCACCAAGCCACAATAGCCAGGGTTAGGCTGAATATTTTCTAGGGTTTATGAGAAGGATGCTGAAAGAAGATAAGAATGTATATGTTAGGCATCTTTTCTAGATCACAATTCCTGAGATTGAGCCAGACAACCATGGGTCCTCAAGAGTCTCATGGAAGGTTCATGGCCTCGTTATAATACTCTCACCTACAGAAAGAAGTAGGTGCCCGGACACTAATAAGGGCTCCAGAGCACAGGACACAAAAAGGGCCCTGTGCACAGGGGAGCCAGGTCCTTGAACTAAAAATGGAAGCAGCTCTATGCAAAAGCAAATCAGAGTCACCAGGCTGGGGAGGGTTGGGGGAGGGACACATAAAATGTTCTGGGCCAGGCCACCTGTTAGCTTTAGACATTCTATCTCGGACATGCACCGTGAGCAATGCTTCTATTCTGACCACAGTGCATCGTAAGTCAGACAGACTTCTCAAAGAGAAGAGGAAGACCATGCAAAGTTGTAAGTGTGGGAATATCACTGACACTAACCCAAAGCTTGAGACCTTGAAAGTGAAAGTGACTGGAAATGAAGTGAAACCATTTATTGGTAAAGAACGGAATGTGAAAATGAACATTTTAAATGAAGCACACTTCTCATTGCCCCCCGCCCCCCCAGTTTATTCAGTGACTCGGATGGAGAGTTTCTGTAATACATACAGAATCCTGTTTGGTAAAGTCACCTACCCACTCTCTTTTGACAACATCATCAGGAATATCTGGGGAATAACTCACTCCAGTACCAGTGATAATGATCACGAGCCCAGTCCCTTGCTTTTGCAGAGTGCTATGGAGATTACAAAGCACTTTCCCAAGTATTTCTCATTTATCCTCACACAGACTCTGTGAGGTGGAGATTATTGTTCATTTGTTACAAGTAAGGAAACTGCTGTAAATTCAATCTCTTTTCCATGGTACGACAAGCAGCTCGGGCTGCTGCCACAGCCACCCAGACGTCACTGAAGGCAACCAACACACCCAGGATGCCTCCCCTACCTTAATTAGCCGAGGCCTAGTCACCCAAACAGGCAGGGCCAGTTTCTGCAGTGATTCACATGTGCGTGAGCAACACTGTTATCACCCCTAACATCTTTAAAATGAAACACACTCGGACACGAACGTGTTTCAGGTAGTCCTACGTCTGTGCCCCTGGTTTACCTGAGTATGGCAGCACACGTACTGATCACCTTCATTTGCTTTAGGCATGGCACAGAAAAAACGTGGTTCCATTGTCACCTGGCCTCAACTCTTCTAACTAGAGAGCTATTTTAAAGCTATTCCTAGAGTGTTTCACTCAAATTAGTATAGCCCGATGAAATTTCAGTGCCAAATAAGGAAAAGATCATGTGCCACATTGCTTGGAGATATATTACAGCCTGGCAAGCCGCTTCCTGCCATACCCATTTTAAAAGATTAGCAGGAGGAAGAAAACCAAGGTTACAATAAAAGAATTATCACGGAAAGTGCCAGTATAATTCCTTTCTTTCTTTGAAGCCTAAACACAGCATCTTCTGGCTTGAGGGTAGTTAAGGCATGTGCCCCCAAGGGCAGTAGCATCCTGAGGGTACAGAGTGTTTTAAAATCATCTTCTCAAAGTAGAGTTAAAGGGGATTTTTTACATTTATCAGTGTAGTCAACCTAAATATTTTCCTTTCTTCTTGTCCTCACTTTGGATCTTTCAAATGTTGAAGAAAAATGAAGTGACTAATACAATAAAGAAAATTTTTAAATTCTCCTGGAAAACCTCTTGTTTGAAGGGAAACTCAGTGGGAGGGACAATTTCCCCTGAGGGAGTACCAGTGAAGCTGTGGAAATATGAGCCCCTGGGAGCCAGAGATGTCACCCATTGAAGGCCCCAGCAGGGACAGTCAGCAGTGGTTGTGGCGCACGCTGCCACAGCCCTGAATTTTGGGAGGAGGAGCAGCTCTCAAATACCCTTATTAGTCTCAAGGTGCCTAGCATGGTGTGAGGATCACACGGGGTTCTGTATTTGCCCACCGAGGCTGGATGGAATGGAACAGGCTTCCCTTTGTCTCAGTGTCAGGCACTAACGTACTACAGTAGATTTGTTCTCCATCGGAAGTAAGGAGAAAGAACTACTATTCTGAATTGAATGTCCTCAAGTCTTGCAATGCAAAGGATGAGAAAGTCCTCCTGGTCCATTAGAGTCCCCAGACTGAACTACCCATCATGAAAGAGCTTTCACGTTGCCCTGACCGGATGGCTGTTGATTGGAGCATCATCCAGTACATCAAAAGGCTACAGGTTCGATTCCTGGTCAGGGCACACACCTAGCTTGCAGGTTTGATCCCCGGTCAGCACATATAGGAGGCAACCAATAGATGTTTCTCAATAAACATATCCTGGGCTGAGAATTAAAAAGAAAAGAAAAGAAAAAAGTTGGGTGGGGGGAGTCTTCACCTTAAGACAAGTCTATCAAAAATGTCCATTCTACTTCGAAGAGATTTAACTGCCCATAGGGTTTGCTTGTGGGATGCTGGCCACCAAACTGCTGCTAAGCACAGGACAACTCTGCTGTAGCACAGCTTGTCCCAACATAGATTTGACACACACATCTAGGGTATGGAGTACAGCCCCGAAGAGGTCTGGCTGTTGAATGCGGGTGCTGTGGTGTATGGCACAGCCACAGACCTAGGTGGAGGGTCAGCTGGTCCGGCTTCCAGCTCTACTGCTTCCCAGCTGAGGGGCTATGGACACACTCCACCTCTCTGAGCCTCGGTGCTTTTATCTGGAAAGTGAGAGGCTGAGAGTGGTTGCCCTCAAAGATCCTTCCTAACTTCTTGCACTTCTAATACTCCACGGTTCTATGAAGAAAAGCAACTCAAATTAAACCTCTTATTGCTTGTATGCTGCAGAGAAAACAGGTTGGGGCATCAACAGGTCACAAAGACATGGATCCTATTAGCAAAAGCTTTCCCCTTTTTGTGGCTGAAAGGAATGAGAAGAATATTCTGGCTTTCAAATTGGGCAGAGGTTTGGTTTGGACTTCCCTCTCAAAAGCAGCGTGTCTCAGCAGTAGAAATGGTGCCAGTAGCCACAAGCTGGGTCGCTGCATTTAGCGAGGGAGGCCCAAAACGCACAACACAAATTTCTTAATTGCCATTACTATAACCTTTACCACACCTTGTTTTTCTTGGGGGCTCTCCTGATCAGGTAATCTAAGTGAGAGTCAACCCAATTTATAAAAGTTGAGACTTTTCCCACTGTAGGTAAGATTACATGCTATTTTAAGAAACCTCTTGGGGGATGAGGAAATATGTTGTTTTTCTTTTAAATATTATCCTGTATATCGATTCCAAATGTTAACTGAGCTTTTAAAGAAACACATGAGTTCCCTAAAAATAGCCTGTCTACAATGCCTCTTATATTTGGGCACTTCATACACAGAGCATAACTTGCCTAGCATGAAACAAAGTAATAGTTGGTGAACATAGCTAAAAACTAAATGTAAATGTCCCCAAAACATGAATCAAATATCAATCAGTGTGAGCTGCCCTGGTACTTATAGTTGTGTACTCAAATAAGCTCCTAAATCCAGTTGTAAAAATCTTTGGTCACCAAATATCAAATCTGTGGCCCAGTTTCAGTCTTCAGTTTCTTGGACCCCTCTGAAGTATTTGCTGAAAACCCTTCCAATCTCGACCATGTCCCTCCATAGCACGGCTCTCCTCCTTCATTTCCGCTTCATTTTCTACACCTTCTTCTCTGGGCCGTTCTTATTTGTCTCCTTCTTCTACCACAACTTCTTCGTGGATCTCAAAATCCAGTGGCCATCCTCTGCACCTTTCCCTTTCAGTATCTTTCTTTTACAGTCTCGCCTTTGGATTTGGCACATTCTGGTTGTCTTTACCCCTAACTCTGTAGGAATATGTCCTAACCTTTAATCACTGAACTTGCCCTCTCTGTGAGTTTCAGTCTCCTCCATTGCACGTGAGACATCGTTACCATTTTGCCTCATCAGTATTTCAACCTTGGAAGTGATGTAAAACTGAATCAAGCAAGGAAAAACCCTATTGGAATGGACTGAAATTGGAGGTATCGGAATGAATTCATGATTTCTAAAGTATAGATATGTATGTGTGTGCATTTCCCAGCTCTGCTTACTGAAAAGGCCAAGAAGCAAAGACACACTCCCCAAAAGTTGGTCTCCAACACCACTTCCACTAAAAAAGAACTGAGGATTCTTGAAGAAATGGGCAATTTAAGGGCCGAGAAAAAAATGGGTACAAGATGAACTTATGATAGCCCTTTATGCCAAGAAGTAAGGAAGTGCTAACAAAGAAAAACAAAAAGAGTGCTGGGCATAAGACAAAAGAACACATGGGCTAAAGCTGGGGCAGTTTGAACACCAAAATAACTTGGTACAGTTTTACCCAGTGAAATGACTAGGCATCCCTGAGCCCAGAAGGTGAGGAATGAATCGATGAGTAGAGTGATGAATAAATGGATGGATAGATGAGAAGGGAGCGCTCTCTTACTGAGAGGAAAATGTCTGGTCGTAACTGGCAAACATGAAGGGAATGTTACAGTTGGAAAATCATGATTTGGCAGCTATTTTTTTAATCCTCTTCTGAGGACATGATTATTGATTTTTTAGAGAGAGGGAAAGGGAGGGAGAAAGAGAGAGAAGTATCGATGTGAGAGAGGGACATCAATCAGTTGCCTTTAGTACATGCCCCAACTGCAGACCAAACCTGCAACCTAGGTATGTACCCTGGCTGGGAATCAAACCTACAACCTTCTGGTTTGCAGGACGACACCCAACCAACTAAGCCACACTGGCCAGGGCTGCAGCCATTTCCAAGGCTTGTGTTATGCAAATTTGCATCACCAACGAGGGGTAGATGGACATTATGTGTCTACAGATATGATAACTTGAGAAGAACAAAACATCACCTGGCTGACAAGGCATAAGCTGAATCTAATCATGAGGAAAGAGCAAAGTTTTAAAAGGTATGGGGGTGGGCCCCAGCCAGTGTGGTTGAGTTGGCTGGGCATTTCCCCACAAAGCCAAAGGTTGCCAGTTCAATTCCCTGTTGGGGCACATGGCTGGGTTGCAGGTTCGGGCCCAGGTCAGGGCGCATCCAGAAGGCAACTGATCAATGTTTCTCTCTCACACTGATGTTTCTCTCCCTCTCTTTCTCCCTCCTCTCCCCTCTTTCTAAAATCAAATAAAATTTAAAAGACAAGGGGGAACCCATATTCTTCCAAAATGTCAAAGTTGTCAAAAATGAAGAAAGGCTGTGTATGAGTCTGTTTCTGATGAAAGAGACTAAAGAGACATGACAACTAATTGCAACGCCCAATTCTAGACTGAATCCTGTGCTAAAGGGGAAAATGCTATAAAGGCCACTGTTGCATTACTGGGTCAGCTGACAAAACTGGAATATGAATGGTAGATTAAATCACATTTACTAAAGTTGAGACCTTTACAACAATTATATAAGAGAATATCCCCTTTCTTGGAAACTCATGCTGATGCATTAGGGGGTAAAGAATCTAGATGAATGTAATTTATCCTCAAATAGATCAGTAATATATGCACACACAAACAGATGATTGACAGGTAGATAGATCATATAAAGCCAATTTGATAAAAGACTGGCAATACATGAATCTGGGTAAAGGTATTTGAGCGTACTATTTTTATTATTTTAACCCTTTGTACTTCTAAATAAAAAGTAAAAAAAAAAAGACAAAAATCCCCCCACAAAAACAAAACAACCGACCACACAAGCAAACCTAGATTGAAACTGCTCATCCAGCTTCCAAGCAAGCTGCCCCATCTCCTACTGCCTTTATTCCTGAAGCAGGCTTGACATGCTGTGCTTGTCCTCAAGACTTGCCTCTCGCCTCTCAGCATCACCGCACCATATACTGCAAATAGCCTCCATCACGTTTCCCATCTGTCCCTTCTTTTGAGAGCCCTCCACCACCACCGTTTCACACATTTATCATTTTACAACACACATGTAGTATTGCTACAATCTGCAGACTCATCACTCCAACAGTGGGCTCCCTCTGCTCCGAAACATCTTTCATTTATGCTTCTCACTTGTTCCCCAATAATATGATTTTCACTGTCAGTCTTCTACCCAAAGTTTCAGGATGGACTTTATAGTGCCTAAAATAAATGAATAATTCCAACAACAAATAAGTGCCTAGTTTCTTAGCCTAACTTTAAAAAATTAGTTGCAGCCCTGACCGATGTGGCTCAGTTGGTTGGAGCATCATCCACTAAACCAAAAGGTTGCCAGTTTGATTCCTGATCAGGGCATATGTCTAGGTTACAGGTTCAGTCCCAGGCTGGGGCATGTACAGGAGGCAACCAATCGATGTTTCTCTCTCCCCTCTTCTCTCTTATTTAAAAGCAATGAAAAAAATTTTTTCCTCAAGTGAGGATAAAGAAAAAAATTAGTTGCAAAACAGTGCATTTATTGTAGAAAACAGCTGAAAATATCAAAGAGGAGAAAGAAGAAAATCCAAATAACTCAGTCTCGGAACATAAGCATGACCACTACTAACAGCTTATTGTGTATCCTGTCCGACTTTTCCCTCATAGTAAATCTATTTCATAAAATTGTGACTAAACTGTACAATCTGTTTTATAAACTACATTTTTTATTCCTCTCTATACCATGAACATTTCCTGATTTCAATACATATTTTTATACAATGTTTTTAATAGCTACAAAGCTACTGTTGTATACTTGTAATTAACTTATTTAATCAGTCCTCTTATTTATCAGAATTTTCCATTCTGATAAACAGCACAAATAAAAATATTTTACATACATTTTTGTACTCCTCTCTTAATGATTTTATAATAAATGGCTATTTAAAAAAATATTCTCACCCAAGGACATGTTTCCATTGATTTTGAGAGAGAGAGAGACAGATAGATAGAGAAGCATTGATCAGTTGCTTTGAGCACACACTGTAACTGGGAACTGAACCCACAACGTAGGTACGGGCCCTGACCAGGAATCAAACGGCAACCTTTCGGTGCATGGAACAACACTCCACCGACTGAGCCATGCAGCCAGGGCTGAACGGCCGTGTTTTTAAAACTTAAATTGAATCACATCTTCCACTGTGCGCTGTATACAAACACACTATGGGTTTTTCACTGTTCACTCCCTTTCTCATGCTGCCTTCATGTCTCCCCCTCTACGCCAATCCAGATCAGAAGAGGGCAACATGTCTTAAATATCTTTGTACCAAAGTCCTCAAAAACTGATCTTTTTGATCATTTGATCATTGTGATCACTGACTAACACCCTACGTGTTCTCCCAGCCTCACGCAAGTCTCCCCCCTTCCACAGAGCTGTCCCTGTAGCCTCCACAGGCCACAGTTATCACTCCCTCCTGCTTACCACTGACACAAAGAAAGATCGATATACTTTCTTTCATTGACAAGCAGGTGACAAGCGGCTGCATCTCCACTTGGCAGGTAGGAGAAATAGGCTATCACAGGTGACGAACTCGCCAGTGGTCTGCTTTTGAGTCTCTACATAGGTTCTGTTGCACAGCCTGTGCCCTAGAATGGGCCATGAGCAAAGGGCTCCCTGGGGAATTTTGGGGGGGGGGGTTAGACCTGTCCTTGTTAGGCCCCACATGACGGATGAAAGCACGAGTTGACCACATTAGCTTAAGTTAAAACCAAGTGGCTTAAAATTAATCATACGCATGAGTACTTCAGGTTAACCAATTCTCTTCCCAAAAGAACTGTCCCTTTCACGGCTTTCTGGTAGATGTGGTTCTTAGAACGACGCTATGTCTGACTGAGAAGGGGCTTTATAGAGCCTGCTTTAATAAACAGGTAAGATAACCACACTGCAGAGGAATATGAACTTCTAAAGTGTATGAAAATGCTTGAGAAAAGATTTTTCTCTTAGTTTCAATATGGAACTTCCTACGTGATTTCATTTTAAAGACAGATTCATGCGGAATTACAATACCAGCGAAGCTCCAATACTTAGGCAAAGCAGTTAGGACCACTTTGGAGTGAAACCCTACTACTGCTGCAGCTGTTGCCTTTATACATGTAGAGAGAAAATCATTGGTTTATTTTACCCAGTTCCTCCAACTAAAATTTTAAGCATAAATTAAGTCATGGGCAAAGCCATCCACGGAAGCTGCTTTTGAGACTCATGAAAGGAAAGGTTTCTGAGGATTAAGTTAGAAAACACACTTGCAAAATTTTGCTCCTCAGATTTTTTTGGTCTGTTTAAGAATTTTCTGGGATGTCCAGACAAGATGGAGGCGTAGGGGCGTAGGTGGACACCCTGTGCCTCCTCTCACAACCAAGATTAAGGGCAACAAAAATATAGAACCAAAAAAAAAAAAACCCCAACCAAGACAGAGAGAAAATTGAATTGTACAGAAGTCCGACAATGATTCACCCAGACTGGTAAGAGGGGTGGAGTCAGTGGCCAGTGGAGACAGTGGCTGGAGGAGGGGTCGTGGCAGGAGAAGACGGTTGGTGGTCCTGGGCACGCAGTCACCCCAGGCGCACAGGTGGCGGTTGCTGAATGCGAGGAGGCCAAGCAGTGAGCACAAGGCGGCTGACCGCAGACACACATTTGCACACAGATAAACCAGGCGAAAACAGGCAGCAAGACAGACTGTGCGACACAGGGCCCCAGCACCGGGAAGTAAAGCCTAAAAGCACCCATTGAAAACACTTGTAGGGGCTGAGGTGCTGGGAGGGAGTCCCAGCCTCACAGGAGAGTTCCTAGGGGAGACCCACGGGGTCGTGGAACATGTGCAGGCCCACCCACATGGAAATCAGCACCAGAAGGGCCCAATTTGCCTGGGGAAAGTGGCTGAAGGGACTAGAATCAGTGAGAGAGCATGGAGCAAGCGCCATTGTTCCCTCTTGGACCCTGCCCCCACATCCAGCATCACAACCCAACGACCGGGCTGCCCTGCTCTGGTGATCACCTAAGGCTCTGCCCCTCACTATGTGACCAGACCCCGCCCCCCAAAAAACACCCAAAAGAAATCAAAACCAAGGATGGCTCAAATAAGAGAACACATTGGGGCCCCAGAGCTAATGCATCTAAGCGACCAAGAGGTTAGTCAACCTGTAAGATGCACAACTCAAAGCACTGGTAGCCAACCTATCAGATGCACAGTTCAAAGCACTGGTGATTAGGAAGCTCACAGAATTGGTTGACTTTGGTCACAAATTAGATGAACAAATGGAGGCTACAATAAGTGAAATGAAGAAAAATGCACAGGGAACTAATAATGATGGGAGGAAAACTGGGACTCAAATCAATGCAGTGGACCAGAAGGAAGAAAGAAACAACCAAACAGAAAACAATGAAGAAACAAGAATTCAAAAACATGAGGAGAGGCTTAGGAACCTCCAGGACATCTTTAAACGTCCCAACATCCAAATTATAGGGTACCAGAAGGGGAAGAGGAAGAGCAACAAGTGGAAAACTTATTTGAACAAATAATAAAGGAGAGCTTCCCCAATCTGGCAAAGGAAATAGACTTCCAGGAAGTCCAGGAAGCTCAGAGAGTCCCAAAGAAGGTGGACCCAAGGAAGAACACACCAAGGCACATCATCATTACATTAGCCAAGATTCAAATGAAGGAGAGAATTCTAGAAGCAGCAAGGGATAAGGGGACAGTCACCTACAAAGGAGTTCCCATCAAACTGTTAGCTAATTTCTCAAAAGAGACCTTCCAGGCAAGAAGGGGCTGGAAAGAAGTATTCCAAGTCATGAAATCAAGGACCTACATCCAAGATTGCTCTATCCAGCAAAGCTGTCATTTAGAATGGAAGGGCAGATAAAGCACTTCTCAGAAAAGGTCAAGTTAAAGGAGTTCATCATCACCAAGCTCTTATTATAGGAAATGTTAAAGGGACTTATCTAAGAAAAAGAAGATAAAAAATAGGACAGTAAAAAGATAGCAAACTCAGAGATGTTAACAACCACACCTAAAACAAAAGCAAACTAAGCAAATACCTAGACCAGGAGCAGAAACACAGAAATGGAGATCAAATGGAGGGTAAGCAACAGGGGAGTGGGAGGAGAAGAGAGGGGGAAAAGGTACAGAGAACAAGTAGCATAGACGGTGGGTAGAAAATGGACAGGGGGAGGGCAAGAATAGTGTGGGAAATGTAGAAGCTAAAGAACTTATGACACATGGACATGAACTAAAGGGGGGAATGTGGGTGGGAGGGGGTGTGCATGGTAGAGGGGAATGATAGGGAAGAATTGGGACAATTGTAATAGCATAATCAATAAAATATAATTAAAAAAGAATTTTCTGTAGTAAAGTTTCGTGCACATTATTTATAATTTTAAAACAACTTTGTAATGGGTAACACTTAAAACAAAAGCAACGACACCGTGCTGCCCATCAGTCTCTCCGGGATGGACAAGCCCCGTCTCGTCACAGGGGGTCAGAAGGAAGGGGTCAATATCGCTGTGGTAATCCCCAAATCAAAGCCTCTGCCTGACGGCCAGTGTTCTCAGGCTCCCTCACGCCGGACGCCGAGATTGGTTTCACGGACAAGGAAGATGCCACAAAAGAAATGATTAAAAACAACTAGAAGACGATTACTCCTTTGTGGCTCCTGCCTGAGAGCCTGAAATCTGAGCAGAATTCATCTCAGTTTCTCTAATGAATTCCTCTGCTGCTGTCATGCGGTTAATTCTCCACATTTTCTACTACTCTGATTATTAAAAAAAAAAAAAAAAAAGGAGTAAAAAGGAAAAGGAGCCAGCCAATATAAACATCAAAGGGTACTCCCACTTATGTGGCCTTCAGATATTTTCCAGAGCTGGATTGTGGGGACAAAAGAGGTTGTGGGAAGGGAAGGGGGAGGAGATGGCTTTCTGTTTTCTCCGGGAGACAATGGGCCAAACCTGCCCCCCAACGAAGCTACAGCGCAAGTAGGTGGCATGTTTTATATCACTGGGCAGCAGAGGTTTTCTCGGGGAAGCTAGAGGTTCCCTCGGCTCAGCCAGGGCAGCCCCCAGCCCCTGCTGACCAGCGGTGTGTGGAGGCTGAGCACCGGCCCTCCCTCAGCCCAGAGTCCGGTTGCAGGCATCCTCCACTGGGCCTCACTGAGGGCGGGAGGGCGGGTGCAGGGAGGAGGGAGGCCAGTTGAGAAACTTAAAACCAGCATAACTTTTCATTTCCTGAACTTAAAGCAAATAACTGTTTGTGGTATTTACTAGAGTCTGAGTTTTTTTCTTTTGCCAAGGCTTGTAGCCTCCACCAACAACTGAATAGGCGGCTGGTCTGAAGTGAGTAAGATAAGGCTGAAGGGAAATAAATGTGAAAATCTAGCACATGGACACGTGAGAGGACACTGACACATGCCTAAGCGGAGGGTGAGCACATGGCCAGGCTGAAGAAGAGCTCACATGAAACACTCCTGGGGGCTTTAGAGGACTGTGAACACCGGATCAGCCAACAGTGTGACGTGCCTGCTGAAAAATCCAATGCAATTTAAGGCCAGATTAGCAGAAATATAGTGTTCAAAGTATGGAAAAACCCAAGTGCTCCGCACTGGTCTAGACATAGCTGGAGTGCTGTCTGCACCCTGGGTGCCAAGTCTGAGAGAACACACAGAAAACTGGCGTGTGTCAAGAGGGTCATGGGAAGAGAAAGGGTGTGGAAATCATGTCACATCAGGAATCACTGGAGAATGAGGATTGCTTCAACAGGGAAGAACTTCTCGGGCAGGTGAGCTATCAGTAATTCTCTGGAGAGCTGTTCTGCGGAAGAGAGAGGAAACTTATCTCCATGACTCCAAAGGGCAAAGGGGCAGAAAAACAATTCAACAGAACAAAAAAAACTTTTCAACAATTCCACTGTTCCAAAATGCAAGAAGCCATTTTGTGTAGCAGTTACTTCTTCAGCGTGAGAAGGCGTCAAGGCTACGGACGAACCCCTGTCAGGGATGTCGCGACTGAGTTTTCCAGCACCAGGTGGGAGACCGGTCTCGGTGCCTTGTTAGACTCTCAGACTCTAAGCCTGCGAACTGCATAATGAGACAGAAGTAACACTGAAAGTAAAAGCCACCTAATATTTGCTTACATCCTTCTATATATCAACGGTGAATTTATTCAGTCATTCAGTCACATGACTATGGTCCCTTGTGTTTGTATTATGAATAAACGAGGAAAGCCTTCCTCCAGTCAGGGTCTTAAACTAAAGGAGGCACTGTCTATAGGAATTCCAGCATTTAACACCTTTCCTAATATGCTTATGAGCCTGTGCTGTCTTTTAGATATCTTGTCTTCAGACACACTAAATGCCAAGAAAGCCAAACTTCTTGAGAGCAGGGTGTATGCCTTGACCTCTGTACCCCTAGGGGCAAGCCCCGAGCCTGACACGGAGCAGGCGCTCAGAAGTACTGGCCGGCTGTGCAAGGTGCTGTGGACACAGCAGCACACACAACGCACCTGGCCTTAACATCTAGTGGGAGGCATCAATGCTAAACAAAGAGTCCCACAAACAAACACATGCTAATGAAATGAAATTAATACACTGAATGAAAGATAAAGAGAAGAATGAGGGAGTATAAGGGAAATCTAATTTTCTTAAGGGAGTGGTCTTCACACTGAATCGTGAAGGAGAACGGGAGTTAGCCAGGGAAGACTGAGGGAAGGCAGACTGTGCCACAGGGCATGTGAAGGGGACCGTCTAAATGTGCTGAGAGGTGGGCAAGAGTGAAGCAGACGCAGAGGCAGGGCCTTGCAGACCACACTATTATTTCTGGGTTTAATCCTAAGTGCAACTGGAAGCCAAAAAATATTTTAAGCAGGGAAACAATAGAAGACCATCACCCTAGCCATTGCATTGAAAAGGATTGAAAAAGCACACTTTAATCCATTTAGTGGGTCATGAAATGAATTTAGTTGATCATGCCCAGAATCAAAAAGGAGTAGACTTTTTAAAAAATATCAAAGTGCATCACACAGAGTAAAGGTAAGTATTAATCCTTGGTTTCAGGTTTACTTATAGAGACATATTATCTAAACATTATCTACACATACGTTTACATACTAGGACATCATAAATGTATCTTTTGTGTGTGTGACTCACAGTCAGAAAAGTTTGCAAGCTGCTAACGGGAATCAAGAGTGAAAACTGGGAGGCCAGTTAGGAGGTAAAGGAAGTAGTCAGGACGGTACATGTGTTGAGAAGTGGACAATTAAGCACATCCTGGAAAGAGGCATTGGAGAGGAGTTGGAGTTTGCATTTCGAGGGCAAATGAAAGGGAGATGTCAAGGATGACTGAGGCTTCTGGCGTCCATTAACTTGAAAAATGAACGAATGGTTGACTGAGCAAACGTGCTAATGAAGACAGCACAGTAAATCTAGCTCTACTTACAGTCTTCCTCAAATATTACTGTAGGGGAGAAAAATCTACCCTGACTGTTTAAAACAGTACAAACCTAGTTTTTGTTTTCCCTTTGTTTCTTCAGTCTCCTCATGAGATTTTTAGAGCGAGGGCTCTTGTCTTCTCCAACTTCATACTCCCAGGTCCCACCACAGGACCTGACAAGTAGTACATGCTCCGTAATTACCCACTAAATGAGTTAACGAATGGAGCGAAGCAGCAGCAAGGAAGTAATCAGTCTTATGGGAAAAGGCAATGTCCTGTGTTTCTTAAAGTCAAGAAAGAGTAAATAAACTTGGGATACATTTTCTCTTTTGTTTTCACATTTTGTAAAACTAAGAAAATCTTTCATTGTAACCATACTATAAAAGCACTCTTACTCCTTTTACTGCAGAGCGTACTAATAAATCTTCAAAAGTCTTCTTCCACCACACTGCCATATCTCATCCTCACTTTATGTTTACAGATTCGCAGGAGACTCAGAGGTCCACATTCACAGTCTGAACATTACTCTGATTATTCCCGTGTACTTGGTGTGGAGATAGAGGGCAGGTATAATCCTCCGTTTGAAAGAAAATAAATGAGTCATGGAGAACATCCAAGAAATCTAAAGCCACCGAGCATCAGAGTCCACAGTAATTCATTCCTTGCCTTCTGGTTTCTAGTTGTCCATGTGGCACTTTGATGACACCCTGCCTAGCACCATCCTTCGCTGACCCTGGTACATAGCAGCTGTCCATTAAATTTCCCTCCCACGGGGGCAGATACTGCACTGTCTTCTTTCACTGTGTTCTCCATGATGCTTAGCGGTCCTGAACACAGTGGACACTTAATATTTCTTGATGCGCTATCACTCAGACGAAAATGGAACTCTCCTGATTTAGAGGTTGTTAAACCAAACTGCTCCCCTCATCAAGCTGTGTTGCTCTTGCTTGCAAGTTTTATCTCCAGACATCTTAGTCTTCCAGGACCAAATAGCAATTGCCTCTTTTCAAAAAGAAAAACATTTTCCATTGTAAGTTACACTTGCAGCTGTGATGTTGAAATACTCCTCAAGCAAAGATTTTTATCTGTGCTGCAATCGGGGAAAGTGTAACTCATAAGCTTAATTCTTTAAACAAATCCAGTCACTGCTCCTTTGGTCCAAGGCAGTCTTAGCTTGTTTGTTTGTTTTAATGTCCCATGCTGTTTTCTCTGGAGTTCCTGGTAGTAAATTGTCCACTGAATGTGATCACGCTAAGACAGACTATTGCTGGTGTAATGAGTATGATCCCTATTATTTCTCAGCGCTCACAGGCCATCCCCCACAAAAGGTGATACAAGTGGAGAGAAAGCCGGGGTTAAGAAGCTTGAACAGGGCCTAAACAAACACACTCATTCAGAAAAGCTCACTGCCGCAACCTGACGTGGCCAACACGGGGACTGACGGCGAATACCGCCTTTTATGAGGGCCACCTGTCCAAGTTGATTTTTAGGTATCTTAGAAAAATGCAAATTATCATGCCACATATCCGTCACTCCAAACTCGAGGTACTTATTCATTTTGAGCGAAAACGACTATTTTTAAGAGAAGTTTGAATACGACCACTGTTTTACTGACAGTCTCTTAGCCCTTCCTCATCGAAGTTCTGAGAAATCTAAATATCATTGTTCCCACACATTTATAAGAAAATAAGAGACACATGCAACTTTGTGTCAAGCCAATCCTTTGCTTGAAAGTCTGGTCCCGGGCCTCAATAGGTTTGCCTCTCGGAGAGGAGGCAAATGTGCACAAAATCAGTTAAAACACAGGTAGCATGAACTAACTGCTTCAGTAACAAGTCAAATAAAGTGGTTCAAAGAACAGCATTTCAGACCAGCTAGAAAGCAGGGGGAAGAATGTAATGATGGAAGAACTTTTGAGCTTTGTTCTGAAGAATGTTAAGTATTGTGGAAGGAGAAAACAAGACCAGCCCAAGTAACAGCGTGGTCCAAGCCGCAAAGGCACATCAATGTGCGCTGTCTTCTGGGGTGCGATGTGACACCTGCGTGGCTGAAGCAGAGGGCTCATGAGGGGTTGTCAAGGGAGGACCAAAAGTCCACATGAATAAAATCCACCAAAAAAAGCTATCAGTAAAAAGTAAATGTGATTTTAAGTTTGGAACCATTTTGAGTGCCTTGAAGAAAAGCAGCTGCACCAACTTTAGTGTTACAAATCCGATTTAGGACGAAGTTGACAGATCAACAAATCTGAAAACACAAACTCTTACTAAATTCTTAGATGAAAAAATCCATTTGTTTAAATGACTTATTCCAAAACTCATTCACACAATGATCCTATTCAAATTCCCAAACACAAACCCCGCCACGGGTAATTCACACGCAAATTCTCACACAATAAGGTAGGATACGAAAGTTGAGAGAGACATTTACAGTCTCATCCATCAGGTTGGGGGGCAGTGGAAGGAGCTGCCTGGAGAAATCTGGGCTGTTTCCACGAACATCAGCAGACACATACAGTTAAAAACAGACAACCTGAACTCTGGATTACAAGATCTGTTTTCAGAGAGCCAATATACATCTTTTGGTGCCCGACTGACATTTAAGAACGAATCCAGTTTGGGGCCAATTGAAAGGAATTATCTGGAGAGCACAGGCTTAGCGTTTCTACTGTCATTAGCTGAAACAGAAAGATTACAATTTGATCCTTTAAATGTGGAACAGGAAAATCTGTTTTCAGAGAGGCTGATATATAATATTCAATAACTTCCTGCAAATCCTCTTCTTTTCACTATGAAAGAGAAGGAGCACCCAAAAGAAAGAACTCATGCAAGGCTCCTTGCCAACAGTGTCCCCTGCTGCATCCTCTTGATTAGCGATTCATAAAGAACACAACAGCTGCAACTTATGATTAACCATGACATAGTACTTCAAACAGTGAATGACATTATAGTCATTGCAACCAACAAAACTCCTTATGTTGTTGGTTCAACACACGACCTTGGTTTCGTCTGGCCTGGATGTGACCTGAATTGAAGAGAGAGGTCTGGGTTGAAATTTAACTTGGTGTCTGAAAAGCTGTATCACATGGCTGGAAAGTCAGTCATGTTGCAATTTCAGGGAACCCCCGCTCCTCTCAATGTGACTAGACGGTATAAAGGTGAATCAGAGAAAAGCGGTGACAAATAAAGCTGATTGGTCGGTCTAGGACAGCCCTTGAATAATGTCCAAACATTCGCAAACAGTCTGAGTAAACCACTCCGGTTATTCTTAAACAACCAAGGTAACCTTACTAAGTGCCCTCTAGATTAAGGTGGTAAACAATTCTCAAGTGAGTAATGGCATACACTCTCTGCCCTCTCTTGAAGGCAGAACTCTCTTAAGGAGAATGGAAAAAGGCTTGGCCTCTTGATTGTCTGCATTGGAATCTATTCCTGCATAAGGCCTGGGCTCTTGAAATAGAGACTAGAGAAGATAAGGAAGAAAGGGTCTTCTGTTACCTCTTTCCCTAGAAAGTATGCTCTGAGAAGTGGCCCGTGGCCCCCAAGACTCAGTGAGATGGGTTCAAGACCTGATTCTAAGAACTTCTTTCCCCAGGCCCATAACAGACGAAAACTAAAGGAAGAGCTCGACTTTTCTCATTTCAGTTGGTAAGTAATCACAGCACTTAATACTGGGACAGTTTCTTATCACAGGGGCTCAAATGACCTTTTATTGGGTTGTCCTATCAAGTGGCCTGATCATGTAATAGTTGTAAACTCCGTTACACAGAAACTCAAGTTTCCATAAAGCAGATCTACGGTCCCTATAAAGTGATGATCAAGACGCATGCCATTAGTTTTTGTCTGTTTGTCACTAGTTTGTATTTGACACAATTTAAAGTTTAAGCATTTACATTTCTACTCTCAACTCTGTCAACAAACTACTCAATTCCTCTAAAAATGAATAACAACATTTATCTAACATAAACACATTCTTTGTGTATTTACAATATCTTTTTAAAAAGGATATTGTTTTTTAAAAAGGCTTGCAGGGATCTAGTATCAACTAAAATTATTTAGACAATTAATTTTGGGAACTAAGGAGACACATATTTCCCAGGAAAGAGGAGATTGCTTGAATTTCATGATCATGAATGAAATATATAACATTAACCACATGAAGAACTTAATATTTATTAGTCATTATTTAAATCAATGGGATAAATTGCTAGCTTCTACAGAGATTATGGATTCTGACCTTGAACAGTACTGAGCAACAGATCCTAAATGGACACTCATCAAATTAAGCCTTAACCACAGGGAGTAAAAACTAATTTTTAAAAATAGAGAGTTGAAATAAATTGTAATCTAAACTTGGCATCTTGGTATCTCCAGAGTGCAGAGTACCTCGTATGTAACAGGCATCAATAATGGGTGATTATGTGAATGAAGGAGTTGACTGACTGATTAATTAAATAATGGAAGGAGGACAGTTATATAATAAAAATAAGCAAGCTGAGAGGGCATAGGGCCACCCAACCCATGAAGGATAGTAGAAAATAATGTCCATTTGGTGCTATTATTTACCTGTTTCTTTACTTGTTTTAAAAGAAGAGTTTAAATTTGAATCAATGCAAAGTAATGATATTTCAGCTTGGATTTTCTAGCACAGAAGAGGTAACCAGGCCAGCCTCATTTTAAATAGGGAAATGTGTTTATTTCCTTAGAGGGCCTAATGAAATTAAAGAGATTGATTTCAGGATCACCTTTCAAGGAAGACTACTAAACCCTTTTGTTAAATCAAATTACTCTGAGCAAGTTTTCTGTTATCAAGCTTTTAAAAAATGCATAAATACCATTTCCTTTAATATGTCAGCAACTTTTAGTGGGAGAAGTAATATGAAATTAAATGTCATTCCATTTCTTAAGCAAACTAAACCTAAATTCACTAATTTAAGGGAAGGGTTAGTTGTTTTTTTCTACAAGGAATAAATAACAAGGGAAAGGCAGTTTGATCCTAACCATATCTCTTTGCTGTCTAATATCTCAAGTCTTAAGGATTATAGTTTCCAATAAAACTTTATCACATGAGTAGAAAAATGCATGAAATTTGTTTCTATTCATCATTATTGCCATTGAAGAGATCAGTAGTTTGGGTTATAATCTCTTATAACCTAAATGCTAAAGGCTAATGGCAAGGAAGTGAACAAATATTACTTGGTTTCACAGTCCTACAAAAAAACACCCTTTAATGTCCTTTTCCCATAAAGAAATCCCATAAAGGAAATGAACAAATATTACTTGGTTTCACAGTCCTACAAAAAAACACCCTTTAATGTCCTTTTCCCATAAAGAAATCTACACTAGATAAACTGAGGAAATTACTGTGGTTACTCATTCATTCAGGCACTCACTGAGTATCTCTGGAAATACTAAAATATGGTTCCTCAATTCTGAAGGCTCAGAGTCCAGATACAAATTCAGGCATGACAAATTCATCAACTATATGCTTTAAGATTTATACCTCAATTAAAAAAATTAAAAGAAAGGATTAAAACAGATAAGGTAAGTTAAACTACAGCATCAGAACCACCATAATAGAAGTGGAGAGAAGGGGAAAGAAGGAGCTCCTTATTCTGCTTAGGGACTCTAGCAAAGCCTTACCAAAGAACCAATGAACACACGAGCCTCAACAAGCAAACAGACTACCAAAAAGCATCCTAGCAGCAGCAAGTCAATGCAAAGAGACAAAGGCAAGGGACATCAAGGAAAGCAATGTGTCCAGCACATGTGCATGGAATGGGATGCTGGGACTGAGGCTGGAGAGGTAGGCCGAGAAAATCTGGCATACTAAGTTAATGACTTTGGATTCTAGCCTGCAGAGGAGAATTTGAGAGAGGTTTTTTAATAGAGAGTGACTGGATAAGATTTTTTTCTAGGTAGATAACTCATTCCATCTTTCCAGAGCACATCAACATCACCCATAAATTTTATTAGTTTTCACAAGCCGATTGCTGCAGAGGATGCCAGGGAGGGAGGAAAAATGCTTTCCTAAAGTCATTAAGTCATGATTCACACTATCTATCTATACAACGATTACCAGTAATGGGTTGGCCATTATGAAAGTAGAGCCATGGTCAAACCCAAAAAGCTCTTGCAGAAGGAAGGAAGGAAGGAAGGAAGGAAGGAAAGAAGGAAAGAAGGAAGGAA
>PVKU01000058.1:0-185699 GCA_004027475.1 Anoura caudifer | reverse complement strand
GGGTTTGAGGTTCTTGGTAAGACAAATCCGATTCACAGGCAAGGCAGGTTTCTTTTAAGCATTTAGATAGCTGACCATACCTGAGTGTCCAAATTGCATGGATGAAATTAAAATGTGGGCATACAGTTTCCCCCTTATACATGGCAATTGTGATCAAGGGAACCTCCAAGGACAGCCCAGCCACCTTGCCTTCTTCAGAGATATTTCTTTTCTCCAGTGGGATCAGCATTCAGTGAAGTCTAATAAACATTTGCTAGATTCTTATGAAGTACCAGATACTGCTATTCAAAATATGATCGATCCAGAGAGAGCTTTGCTTAGTGGCAGTGTCATAGCCAATGTGGTGTAGCTGAGGCACAATTATTGCTAATTGAAAACTTTTCCCAAAATATGATCGAGAGAGAGAGTCATTTGTTCAGTCAGTGTTTATTGAGCACCTACTATGGCAGTACTACAGTGACCAGGAAAAACATCATCTTCTGGAGTGGATGGAGAATAAGGAAGTTCTTTAGGGGATATAATGTCTAATGCTAGTCTAGGAAGGTAGACTCCTAGAGGTAGGAGCAGGGTTAGGAGGGACAAAGGTAAAAAAATGGAAGGGCATTGATGCCTGACTGGTATAGCTCAGTGGGTTGGGTGTGATTCTGCAAACCAAAGGGTCACTGGTTCAATTCCTGGTCAGGACACATGCCTGGGTTGCAGGCCACACCCCCAGTTGGGGGCACTGTGTAAGGCAACAAGGTGGTTGGGACCTCTAAGGCATTGCTACTGTTGGAAAGTAATGAAGATGCTCCAAAGCAAGGCTGTGCTCCACTTCTCCTGGCCCCCAGAGGCCCTGAATTCCAAAGGCCTATCCTTATCCCCTTCATTTTTCAGCACAGCCCAACAAAAGCAAGCAGGTGGCAGGCACCAACGCCAAATGCTGGAGTATTGCCCTCATGGCTTCAGTAGTGCTTTCCTCTTAGTCCCTCCCATTTGGGTCTGAGCAAACAGCTGGGAGTGTGGTGCACAGAAGTCCCGCCAGAAGGACCCACGGTCCATGAGCTCCAAGCAAGCTCTCTCAGTTGTATGTTTTGGCACTGGAACACAGTGGGAATGTCCTTGTCAGCTCCCATTTGCCTTTATTAATTGCAGTTCCTTGGAAACTGTGTTTTAATACCATGGTCTTAGGATGACAGAGCTCACCCTGCAGAGACCCACAAGGAGGTTCAGGGCCCATTGAAAAGCCATCTGCCGACAAGGCACTGCTGCTGATCCCATGTGGCAGACACCAGTGTCTGTCACAGCTCTGCCGCTAATGGTGTGACTTGGGGCAAATCCCAAACTCCCTGGGCCGCCCCTTTCTGATGTGTAAAGTGTGGGTTTGGACTAGATGGTATCTAAGGTTCTCCTTAAGCTCTGGAACACCATCACTTTATAAATTACTGAGATGAAGATTCCGACTGTCATCACATCTGTGGATTCACCAACTCCTAGCAGTGATCTTCCGTTCCAAATCCATTTGAAAAGCCAAGAACTACTTTCTACACTTGCCTCTCTCTATATATTTTAGGAGGCCATCTACGGGAGCACTGAAATCTAGATTTTAATTTTTTAAGATACAAAGAGAATCATTAAGCCTCTGACTATGCCTAGAATATATGGTGGTATGGATCCAGTAATCCACTTCATTACCCGTGTAGTGAGAGGCCATCACCTCACAGCTCTGTATTGTTTCCAGGCCCCGCCCCCCACCCCCTCTTTCCCAGAGCCCTGAGGCTGTGGTTAATAATGTCAAAAGAATGTTTTAAAATTGCTCTTCTGTTGATTCCAAAGAGTCAGAGCCCTCACGTGGTTAGAGTCCTGGGCTAGGAGTCAAATTCTAAATTTAATTCCAGCCTCTATGAACATCTTACTTCCTCCCTTCCTCACCTTTCAGCAATGTTTCAGTTTTCTCATCTGCAAAATAGGTATATAATGCCTTGCTCCACAGAAACATTTGCAAACAGCTTTGTTGTACCCCAAGGATTGGCACTATATTGGGGCAGAATATCATTTTCCATTCCATAATAGGAATTAAACAAAAGCCCTTTTGATTATGTACCTTGTGTAAACGCCCTGTGCTCAAATGCTGATGAATTTCAGAGGTCAGCAAATACGGGCGGCCCCTTCTTTATTATTATTTTTTAAAAGCTAAACAAGGCTAACTAGGGAATTCATTTTGGACTAGAAAGACATGAAAGAAAGGGAATTTCAGTTTGCACAATAGTACAAAGAAGAACAAGAATCATCATGTTTGCTAAAGAACTCACAGCTGTTTAATTTTGTAGTAAAATTACTTTAAGAACTTTGCTAATTCAAAGACAAAACCAAACAACTGTTGTTGAAAAGCTGAACTTCCACGTGTGAGTGGAAAAGCCAAGTTAAAATAATCTGCGCCTAAAATCATATTAAAAAAATACAGAGCATTGCTTGTTAATGCTGCTCAGAGGAGCGGCTTTTATCAAAAGAGAAGACACATAAAAGAGGGAAATGGTACATTTACTGGTAATAAGATGAAAAATAGTTTATGATCTCATGTACTTTGCCCCCAGCTTTTTCTTAAGCTGCTCGGTCTGTTTTAATACCAGGTTTGTTTGCTTTTTGGGGATGGGCCTGTAAGGCAGGAAATTGTCAAAAGGCGTAGAGCAGAAATGTTAACTAGTGTTTTTAGAAATTAAAATTAAATACCAAAATTGGGTAACCAATTATTAAATGCGGAGTTCAGGTTTTTATAAAATTTAGTTTTTAGAGGTTATGGATAATTTCTATATCTACACTTTGTTCTATGAATTTCAAGTTTCCATATGTTGCCTATTGTCAGAAACAAATAAACTACCTCCCCTTTTTTTAAGTGGTTTCTTCCATATTAGGGAATTATTCAGACTTCTTTCTTTGGTTCCTATAATTCCAAACCAGTTGGAACATCGGTCTATTTTGGGTTATGAAAGAACTTTTAAAATGCGGGCATGATTTTTTAGGGTTCTAATTCTCATAAAAATCAATCTGCCACATATATAACAGTTAGGATGGTAAACAGAGTGAAGTCATTGTATTCCAGAAAGACAAAGTTCTCATTTCCATATTATAAGCCCCACCCCCACCCTACTCCCATCCTTCTCCACATGGGAGGGCTGCTAAATGTAAATCCCAAAACGTATAAAACAACATAAGGTTGTGATTTGCGACTCTTTCTGTCAAAGATGAATGTTCTTACCTGTATTTGATTAAACTCTTGTTAGTCTCTGATTTTTATGGTTTTCCCACGACATCACATAGACTCACCACAAGAGGGCAATCGAGAGTTTACTTTCAGCTCACAACGCTAGAAAATGGTTTTAATGTCAGCTAAATGTTTTTAACTTGCTAAGGATATATCTCTCCGCCTTCTGATTGCCACACATGCATCCCTGAGTTTTCACTCACAGCAATAATAATCCAAATAAAGTCCTTCTGAGGGAAAATATAGACAGACTGGTGCAGACAAGAGCCTTTGCCCAAATAAGGATCCCTTTTGTAGAGACCCCATGTGTTAGATAACCATCAGCTGACAGTTGGTCATGAGTTAATAATGTTGGATGCTGAAATATGCATACCATGTGCTATAAAGAGTGTGGAGGACAAAGACAAATACTGCTATAGTTAGATATCAGAAGCATGCCAGAGGTGGGCAGAATGCTTCACTGGATGGATGTGCGTTATATCCATCAAATGATTTCATAAAAATTATTATGTTTTAAGTTATCATACGGTAGAAGGTATAATATTCATTACCTATTTTGTTGATGTTGCCGGATTTTGGTCTTAATCTCTCTGCATGTTACTGCCTAGAATGCTACAGCAACTCTTGCCTTCTGAGAAAAGAAAATATTTCCTTAAGCTTATTTCCACTGCTACCATTGTTGTTCTTTTATTTTTACAACGGGGAGTGTAAAAGGGGAGTGAGGGGGGGGGTCCCTGAGAGAATCCAGGTGGGTGTGGAGTGCTTTGATTGCATGTTCTATCTGGAGAGCTGTTAACTGTCTAGCTGTATTTCTGTGTTGCTGCCGCCACAGGGATCAAAAAAGTGAGGGTGTGGAGGGATATAAGGTTTGGTTTCATCTCCTGAGACCAGTTATTTGGAAGGATGGGACACTGGGCCAAGTGGGCACTGAGCAGCTGTGATGCCCCATAGTCTTTTGGTGCTAAGGATGATTGGAAAAAGACTAGGTCTCCTCCTCTGCCCCCTGGAGTTCAAACCTTTTTGTTCTGTCAACCTTTCTGGGCTTTGTGGGGCCTGTCTTCAACGAGTAATCTCACTTTCTTCTTACAAAACTGTGGGGTTTGAAGCATGTTGGCAAAGCTAAGAAGGTCATACCCTTGCCTATAAGCCTGAGTGTATCTACCTTTCTACTAACTTGCACATGGAATCTCCAAAAAGGTAAACACAGTCACACCATGAATTTATTCAACAATTTGTGGTTAAAAAGCTGCTACCTTCCAGTTAGCCAAAATCACTCAAGATCTGTTTTCTCTTATTCAGTTTGCAAATGGCTTACATTATACTCAACTCATGTTGGTAGCAGAAGAGAATAATTAGTAAAATAAGTAATTAGACTGTCTCTTTCTCTCTCGCCCCAAATCTGTTGTCCAGGCTTACCATTTGCTGTGACATCTTAGTTAAGGAAGTTAATGAAATAACATCTTCATCAGGGCCATTTATTAACTTTGAGTCAATGATTACCAGATTTGATTTTTACAAAGGGGACACAACATTTTGAGATACTAACATCTACACGTGACTATCCTCTGTGACAGTGAATAAAATCCCAAATTATATTGAAACTTTCGAGTCATTGCTTTTGTGCTTATTCTAGCCACAGATATTAATCTTGTTCTGTTTGCTCTTTAATATACATTTCCAAGGACAGATCTATAATCATAACATTGAATTGTTGACTAAACCAACGTTATCCAAGAGAAAGATAACACAAGCCACAGGTAAATTAAAATATTCTAGTAACTACATATTAAAAGAAACAGGTAACAATAATTTGAATGCCATATTCTATTGAATCCAGTACATCCAAGTTATTATTTCAATATGTGATCAATATAAAAGATTATTAATGAGATATTTCATGGTTTTTTTTGCATTGTCTTGGCAATCCAGTATGTTTTTCACACTCATGGCACATCTCAGTTTGGGACTGGACACATTTCAAAGGCTCAGTATAGCCTCCTGTGGCTAGTGGTGTTTGGAATGGACACAGCAGCTCTGAACAGTCACAAAAACGATTTATCTTATACTGACAAAAAAGGAAAGAAGTTCTCACCTTTCCTGTGTACTCTCTGTTAATCTCCAGATTTACATTAGGATTTCCGAGGGTATCTGGCCGTTGTTTCTCCACCTGACTCACTGTTTTCTCCCTCTGACTCACTGAGCACACTAGTTGTCCTTATTCAATATACCACCAAGGATTATGGACCCCATTGCACTCCCTTCCTACACAGCCCTTACCCTTGCTCTTCTTACTTTGGACCCGCACTCTGCCCTGCTCCAACACACGCTCTTTTCTACCTCCTGTGAGCTCCTTTCAGAGCCATTTCCTAGTGTGTGTCTCTCCACACAGAAATGAAGCTCAGAGATGGCACTGGTGGCTCATAAGGGGGAAGGGATGGGAAGGAGGCACCTGAGCAAAGAAAACAAGAACAGTCATCTCTTTCCTTTTAAGTAAGAGACTGTTCTACTGAAATTACTCTTTCTGAAATGTACAACAGCGTAAAGTATCACACAGTACATAGAGTATCATAGAGCAAAAAATCCCTACTAAGTACAACATTCCTTTGGGGATTTTAAAAAAAAAATAATTGAGAGCTTTTTACGAGAGGACCTTTTACTTTTTCATATGTGTATGTGTTTGAAAAACGAAATTGTCTCTCATAACGTATTAGTTCAATCTGTAAGACGTTAAATATCTCCATGCTAGCGCACACACACAGAGTCCTCTTTTACTGAAGTCCAAGTAGGGGATATTTTTTCATTTTTAGAGATGCAGCAAATCAATTATCTTCAATGTTGAAATGGAATATCTCATTTCCAGTCCCAGAGAAATGGCTGAACAAGAATGTTCTGTTTATATTAGAGACTGCTCTGATATTTACTGCTCCTTGCCAGGCTGCTCAATACAAAAATGTAGCCTTCACTTCTGTTCTGTCATGTCCTGTAATAACACCACAGAACATATCAGTCATGGGCTAGAATGAAGCAGGTTTATTGATTGTAACGAGGGAGGAGAAAGAGAGAGATTAATTCTCTACGTTTAAGAGGTCCTATCTTTATAAACTTCATAAATTATAGAACTCAAAATGTCCTTAAAAAGCATTTCCAGAATGGATCCTTAAATAGCCTTAAAAAGACAAATATCATAAATTAATATTCTATTTTTATTATAGACAGTCATATAAGAATGACTAAATCTGTGTTTATTGAATAGTTCTCAAAAAAATGGAAACATGAGTTATTCCAAAATCTTAAAGAAAAAGTACGTGGTGAGCATCAAAACAACACACTGACATTAGAATAGCTTCCACAAAGTTGTTTTCTCAACATCTTGCGTGACCTCCTGCATTGAGGGAGGAGCCTGGGGCCCGGGACCTGGAAATGGCCAGTGGGTACCTGGCATCTGGCAAGAATGGTGGGACAAATGAGCTGCCCCGTACGTGCGAAAGTGGAAGTTTGAAGCACTACAGCACTTTTAGAGTCCAGTTTTTGGGTTTTTTTTCTGTTTTTGTTTGTTTGTTTGTTTGTTTGTTTTGTCTTTTGAGTTTGCAATTTCATTATGACTTTGCAACTGGGGAAGAAATGGGATGCTTTGTGTGCCATATTCACACCTAGACAGCATGGCCACCTGTACCTTAAGGACCAAGTTAAATCCTCAGATGTCCACTGTGCCCTGATGTCTTCCCAGAGGCTCCTGATGCCATGGTAGATAGACCTCATCACCCCAAAGACAAATAAGCCTCTGCCAAAGGGCTATGTGCCACCCCCTGCGTCCCCTTCCCGTCCTGGAGGGACCCTTTCACTGAGAATGCCTGCCCTGGAGGATCTTGTGGTTAGCAGAAGAGACAAAAGGAAGGTGGGAGTTTGAATGGTCTGGCATGGATTCCAGTCTCCTTCCCCAGTTCCAGAATTCTTTTAGAGACTCAACTTCTGAAAACCCAGATTCTCTCCTCGCTCTACACATAGATTTAGCTCCCAGATTCCCCCCTTACTCCGCAAGTGGTGGTGACAAACGTCTTGTAATCCCCTCTCTTCTTTGCCAGTGCCCTTGTCAAGCCTATTTCTAGAATATTTCTGCATTCCTTTGGAATTCACTACATATTTCAGAATAATATACAATAACATTTGGTGACTTAAATTTCTCTGCCTCCTTAAGACACAAAGATGAAATAAAGATAGAAATCCGCCCATCACAGCTGGTAAAACCTGACTAAAAAAGAGGTTAGCTTGTGTTTTAATGGCAAGAATGCACGGAGTCACATGCTTTCCAACCAATTAGCAGTACAATGAGCTAACAAGTCACATTCCATTTATAGGGTGGGGGAAGGGGAGAAGTCAAGTCTGTATTTTTAAGTGTTTCTGAGAAATGAAGACCTCCAGGGCAGAAAGAAGGCGGATCAGGAAGTAGTTATGCAAATCACATGCCTATAAAATTACTAAAATTTTGATCAGGAACATTAACAATTGCTCTAGCATTCACAAGTACCAAACAGGAGTGAGTAAGGCCAGGCATGTTTTGGAAAGGATTACAAGAGTGTTTGCTTACATGGTTTGTTGAGCAGTCAATGAAGTCTTGGGCTGTTTTGGACTTAAGCTGCCCAAGCAATCCAGGTATGACAAATGCAGTCATACATTCCACTCTCATTAGTGACTCTTGGGGATCTCAATGATTTTGACAAAGAGCCAAGTGACTAGACTGCATATAAAACCTGTTTCATTTTTTTTTTTCAACCTCTTTCTAACAACACAACTGCTCACCCTTCCACAGAAGGTAGAAGGGGACCCGGATTCTGTGAGAGCAGGGTTCCTTGGAAATGCTGGCCTGCAGTTGGTCGGAACTGTGGTTCAAGCAGCGTCAGGATATTGCTTGGGCGAAGGCAAACTTAGACCCTCAAAGCGGCCGTGGCACCCAGAGTGGTGAGAGGTGATGATTATGCAGGGCTTGTGTGGTCCTGGAGGCATCTCAGAGTAAGGGTATTTGAGTTTGGCCCTAGTTTTGGTCACAGTTCTGAGGTCATCTTTTTAATGCTTTTCTTTGAGGGAAAAAAAATTACACTTAAAATGGAACTGACAGTACAATTATAGAAATGATATACCTTTAAAAAAAAAAACTTTTAAATCCATTACTTAAGTTAGAATGTTCTACAAGATGCAGCTGTGCTTGATCATGGGCCTGTGTGTTCACATCTCACATAATACAGTGGCTTCTCAAACACTTCTCTCAGGTATGAAAGGCTGCTGATAGAAAAACAGAATAAAAGTAAACTTGAATATTCTTAAATCTATATGTAATTAATGCTTTGTGAATTTATGGAAAGACTCAACCAATTAACAGATGTTGCGCACCAGCAGCCACGGTTTTCTGGTACCGCTCTGTTAGCTGTGGAAAAGGAAGGATACGGAGCACAACTGTGGATTGAAAATAAAATTTTCAGGAGCTCATTTATGAATTTTTAAAGTAAAATGTTGTCCTTAAGTTAAAGCCAAAATGAGGGCTGAGAGCTCCTGTTTTTCTTTTCTTTTCTTTTTTTTTCCAAGTATTTGAAAACTGAAATTCTGCAGGAGATTATCTGTGAAATGCCTTTCTTTTATTACATCCATAAATTTCAGGAGTGGCTTTGATCAAGCCTACTGCCATTCTTGGTTTCTAATCTTTTATTCATACGTTAATAACTTTAAAAACACTCATCCTATTTTTGTTGTAGTGAAAGAGGAAGTTTCTAAATAGTCAAAGGGAAAACATTGAAAATAGAACACAGTAAATGATAACTAAATTAGGGTAGGTTTTTTTCTTTTCCAGAAAGAGCAATGCTCCATGCTGAAACTTGCCAGAGTATTTTAAGATTATTGTCTATATAGAAAATTTTCCAGAGAATAGATACCCTCAGAGGAAAGGCATTACAGAAATGCAAAGTATGATCAGTAACACACACTATACATAGAACGATGTTTGTCAGTCCCCAATACTTCAGTCAGCGGAGTTTCATTTTCTGGCTCATGTTTAGTGTTTAAAATACACACACACACACACACACACACTGGCACACAACTTGCAGATCAAATGTGTTAACACTCTGTGGACTTCCTCTAGACATTGACCCTGGGGGTCAAACGCTTAGGAAAATGATGCCTGGTTTTCCATTCTCCTAATTTCAATCCCCACCAACCAGAAAGCCCTCTCTCAGTGGGAGCTCACAAAGAATTTCTTGAGAGAATATGTAGCTGAGTTTGCAACAAAATCCTCTCTGCGAAAAGAGAAGAGAGAGTTGTTAACTGATGAGTCAATCCAGTTTTTATAGCAGTTTATCTTCGTGGTATTTCCAAGAGCATAAATGTCATAAAAAAAAATAGAGACGGTCATGACAGGAAGAACACAGTCGAAAAAAACAGGAACATTTAAGCCAAAAGCAATTTAGTTTGCCAGTAACTGGTTACATTTCCTTTGTTTTATTATTATTATTGCAAGAGTTGGGGTTGAGATGAAAGTTTCCCACACCTGCACTGACACATAGCTTGTCAGAACCCATTGTGAAGGAAATATATAAATATATGAATGCCTGCGACTCTGAGTTCTGGACTCTGAGGGAAAAAAAGAACTTGTGTTGTTATATTGTCTTAAAAAAGAGACTGTAATTGTTTAATATGTGAAGGAGTTAAAAAAGGGAAATCACAAAACAAAACAGACGGGTTAGATGTCAAAGCAGCCTGGAGCGCTGGTGGTCGCTGGTTCTCCTGGGATTAACACTTACGGAAATAGCAGTGACGGCTCAAAGGTGAATACTTGCTAATTTCATGGCACTGAGTAAGAGAAACAGATGGGCTGCGCAGAGGAAGGACTTTTTTAAAACCACAGAGATCTTTCACTGATTAGGTAGAAGAGTCGCTGGCCCACTGCAAGGGGGTACTGTGCATGGCTCTCTAGGTCTTATTGGAACTCCGTGGCTTTAGTGGAAGCTTGTCACCTGTTGCTGAGTGAGGACCAGTGGGGACCCTGCTTGCTGTCAAGTCTGCAGGGTGCTGTTTGCTGCCTGAGGTGGGCTGCTGCACCCTTATGCTAGATGGCATTCAGGAGTGTTTTCCCTTTGGGGAAAGCTCCCCAGTGACTGCCAGCCCAAGGTAATCATGTAAATACCTCATTATGGGACAGAGTGAGTGTGTGTGTCTATTAGAGAGAAGTTACTTAATACAGAGGCTCTGGATAAAATCCAGTTGCTGGGCTGGAATCTTTCTGCTACCTGTAACCCATTGTATGAACTAAGGCAAGTAATTTCATCTCTATCTCAGTTTCCTGGTCTGTAAAATGGGACTAATAATCACAGCTTCCTGTTGGCATGTTGTGAGTTTTAAATGAGTTATCATACGCAAAGCGCTGGCTGGCACAGAGAAAGGGCTCAGTAAGTATCAGTTCTTATTATTCTCCATGTATGATATTAAAAACATTCATGCAAAGATCATTGAATTCTATGAGCAAGCCAGGCCAGGCCTGATTAGTGGATTATATACTCATGGAAAAGCAACTGTGCATTTATTGCTCCACATTCTTTTTTTTCTTTTTTCTTTCTTTTTTTTTTTTTTTTAAGTAGAACTGACCTTTGGTAAATGTACTGCTGGCTTCCCAGAATGGCTTTGCTGGTAGGGGTCAGTCTCATCTAAAGGGCTAAAGCTGGTTTAAATCTGGAGCCTAGGACTAAGGTACTATCAGTAGGTAGGTATGCAGCCCTTAGCTGCCAAGGGGGGAGGGCAGGCTCAGGTTGGTCCAAAAAAAGCTGGACCAGGTGGAGTTGTTTTCTTATGTAAAAGAATTAAAGGCCGGAGCCTCCACCTGACCCCTGACCATCATCACGCCATAAAGCATTTAATTTACTCACCTGCCTAGCAAATTATTTATTTTCTTGACCCTGTAGGGAAAAAAATATAACCTGGGGACCAGAAATTTTGCTCTTCCTAAAAAAGCCAACTTCCACTCTGGCTGGTGTGGCTCGGTAGATTGAGTGCTGATTTGTGAACCAAGGGGTTGCTGGTTTGATTCCCAGTCAGGGCACATGCCTGGGTTGCAGGCCAGGTCCCCAGTAAGGGGCATCCAAGAGGCAAACACACATTGATGTTTCTCTCCTTTTCTTTCTCTCTCCCTTCCTCTCTCTAAAAATAAAAAAATTAAAAAAATTAAAAGCCAGCTTCCCAATTCAAGGAATCACCTGGGTTCTGTGGAACCAAAAGGTCTTGAATTGTGTTATGGGACCTTCCACCCAGTCCTTCATGGTCCACCTCCGCCCTGCCCCCTCTGGACTCTGACCATCTGCTCCTCAGGGCATTTGCTCTTTACATGTGAGACAAGACTGTGGCCCCAGTGAGATGCCAGGCACAATGGCTTAACGGAGTAATCAGGAACCAAAGGCTGCAGGTTTCCTGTCTCAATTTGCACGGCAAACTTAAGTCACTTGTTTTTGCTTCCAAAGCTCAAGAGTAAGTAGTAAAGGTGAAAGCAATTTTACAGGTGCCCAGCATGACAGGTGGGCAGGCCCAGCTCATGAAGAGACAAAGGAGAGATATATGGGCATATTTACTTCCATTAGTCCCGTGTTCACTCAACAAATTCATATTATGCAATACTGCCTCCTAGGTATGTGCTGGGGCAGATGAGAGATGAATCCAGCCTGGTCCTGTCCTTAGGGACTCTCCTACAGTATAATAATAAGCCATAAAACACAACTCAAATACAAAGAACAGTGATGCCCTGCATAAGAGAAGGTTAGAAACGGAGTTCAGAGGGCAGAGAAAATTGAGTTTGAGACTTAAGTGATTGGTGGGATTCAGCTAACATACCTGAAATATCAGTGTGCTTGCGTTACTAGGAATAAGAGGCTCTTTTCTCTTGATCAGATCTCACGTAGAGTTGAAGTTTGTGTGACCAGAATATTAGATGCTAGTGTGTTCTAAATTTGTAATTCTCAGAATCTTCTGGGCAAGGACATGTGCTTCTCTAGGTTCTGAAAACAGCTCAAAGAATGGGGGAAACATGCCTGATTTGGAGATGACTTACTGTCAGTTCCTGGAACCATTGTCTTTACTTAAAACAGCCTGTTCAATGCCAGTTCTCTCTATCTGAAAAGCCTTTGGGATTAGAAAGATTTTCTGGAAATAAATGCCTTTTAGGTTCAAATGCTTTTTGCCAAAATGTTAGGAAGGAAAGATCATAGTTACAAGTCTTAGAACAGAGGTAGTATTGTTTTGTTCCTCTCAGTAAATGCCTCAAACCTACCCCAAGTTTGTTTGTCTGCTTTCTGCTCAGCTATTATTTTGATAAGGGGACATGAAAGTACATCCTTCCCCAGCAATCACTCAAGTCTTAGTTAGCACTTGGGTCAGTTCTGGAGACGCTTCTGTGCTACCCCATGTGTTCCAACCAAAAGAGTCCCCACCCTGGCTCCAGGCTGAGGATTGTGTCAGTCATGGAAGCTGGCACCATGCTCTGACAGGGGAGCAGGAGGTCAGGATCCACAAAACAGGCCAGATGAAGTCACCAGCCCCGTGCAGGGAGGTGGGGAGAGCAGAACCCTCTTTGCCAGTCTGGCAACTCCAGCGAAGTCCTCAGAGCTGATCCCACACACTCGGTGCTAGTCACCGCTGTGTGTTTACATGAGTAATGAAGCTGCGGGGGGAGGGGAGTTGTAAGCGGAGCGCGGAGGCTCACAGCTCTCATTCGGAGGGAAGCTGACATCCACACCAAGTCCAGTCCAGGCTTCCAGGGACGTGGCCGCGGAGCAGTCAGTCACATGCTGTAGCTTTCAGGAGCACAGACAGCGTCAGGCAGATGTTTGTCGACTGGAATGGGTAATCGCTACTTTCTCTTTGCTTGATTTGGGTTTGTGAGCTTGTTTACCTTCCATAATTCCAGGCTGGCTTTTGGGGGCTGGACTTTCAGAGAAACATTTGGGGGTAATGAGAGAAAGGAGAGGGGGTTTGGGAGGGGGGGTCTGAGCTGGAGCCCCAAAGGCACTTTTGAAACTTTCGCCTGATTGTAAAGGCAGCTCTATTTACTGAGCTCTAGGAACAACCAACTGTTGTCCACAGTAGAAAAATCAAATTAGTGGGATTATCTGTGTTCGTAAAATGAGCGCAATATAAAATGCCCTAAAAACCACTGGTTAACTGCGTGACACGAGTAAGATTAATGACAATTAGGAGGATTCAAGGTGTCTGGATTTGGCATTGCCATAATCAGAAAAGGTGTGGGTACCTGGAAAGGTCTGAAAGGAATCGCTTGGGGTATAATTCATTCGTTTGGAATTCTTCAAGGACTAGTTGGTTAGTTGGTTTGTTTTACTTTTGTTCAACTTGCGTGACTGATGAAGTTGAATGTGAAAGCTGATGCCGGACAGCCCAGTAAACAGCAGCTTTTTTGCCTTTTTTTTTTTTTTCCTGCTTTTTATATGGGTCTTAAAGGGATTCAAACTCAACATCAAGGTTGAAACAAAACTTTGATTTGCATCTAGTCTGTGGCTTTTAGAAAGTATAAGCTCCACAGAATCTGGCTGACCCCAGTGTGATCTTTGGAAGTTATTTTAAATAACCCTCAAGATGGTCATTAAAAAATATATTGAAAAAGGAAAAGAGAACATGCTGATTTAAATATATCTACCAGATTTGTTCAGATTTGAAGCATGCTCCTCACAATATTATTAGTAAATGCATGTAATAGTGTTTTTCAGATTGTTATTGTGACTGCCTCTCTCTATAGCGCTCTCTCTCTTTACTTATTTGTATAATTTGAGAAAATGCTCATGCCTCCCATTTGGAAGAGAGATGTGTTCAAACATTGCATTACTATGATACCATAATGGGCTGGCATATTACTTAGGTTTCTGAAAACAAGATATAAAACAAAACAGAATAACCTCAGAGCCTGGCTCAGGGCTGTCCTCGGCCCAACCTGTTTCTCTTCCAACAATGCATTTTCTTTTCATCATCCTTCAGAGCTAAGGGCTTCATTTTATTTATATTAATTAGACATGTTTAATATCAGATGAACTTCGGGAAAGAAGTACAGAAGCATGTGGTCTTCCAGGATGCAACCCTTCAGAGAGAGAAGTACAGACTGAGGGCTGGCTACCACAGATGTGCACATTTCTCGGCACACATAGTAGCGACCACTGTAGTAAGGTTCTTGGTGTACAACAAAGAAATCCATGTCAATGAAAATGTATATCAATTGTTCTCTCCATTTGTTTTCAGCGCCAAATCTGAAAGGCAGACCACGCAAAAAGAAATCGTGCCCACAGAGAAGAGACTCATTCAGTGCTGTTAAAGATTCCAACAACAATTCTGATGGCAAATCCATTGCAAAGGTACAGTAGTTCGCGCCGTGGTGTTCTTTCGCGGCATCTTTTTATTTTTCCTTTATCTCTTTATCTCTCTGCTCTTGTTTCTCTGTGGCAGTTTGCGATTCCAAATCTGACTTTGGTATTCACAACTTTCTGCCGTGTCTGTTCCTGCCACCTCCCCTACCCGAGGTGGCAGAGTAGGGTGGGTGGGGAGGGGGTAGGCATTTTGATTAGTCAACAGAAAGACTTCCCACCTTCCAGTCTGGCCTGTTGTGTAAAGGACAGCTGATTAAGCGCCCACGTCACTGAGGCTGAGATTTCATAGTAGGTGACACAATGACATAGTTTACTCTGCCTGTATCAAAAATAGACCAGCTAAACCATCCTCCTTCTGAATGTGTTCAGCTAAATATGCTTCAGAGATTGACAGATGATGGAGCTAGAAATGGCTAGAATTAATCATTTTAGGGTTTTTTTGGAAAATCACCTCTTATTTATCTTAATGTAAAATTAAAGACATGTAGCCAAATATTTACATGTATAAATATACCTATGTATACATTTATATGTTTTTAAAGATCTCTCTTAAGGCAGGGTAAAGATCCAAACTCTAGCCCAATTTTTGAGGACCCAGGCCCATTTTGCTTACACATTCTTTGGAGTCTTGAAAGTGCACGCCTGAGTATTTAGCACCGTGAAGTGTGAAGTGTCACTTCATGTTTTCGGACTTATCTTTTTTCTTTTGTATGCTGGGATCAGATTTCCATGGTTCCGTTTATGGGGTGTCTGCATTTAGGTGTTACTTCTGTGCCAAAGGCAGCAATAGCCCCTTTGGGGCCTGATTTGAAGACCAGATATCAGCTGATACCACATTTCCAGATGCAAGGACTAAACTTATGAAGGTGGCAACATCTTGATTATTGGTGAATTTGCAAGATTCTGATGGAGGAAAACATCAACTCAGTTCTGTGTTGAAAATCTCCTGTTTTTCCGCCATGTGCTCCACTCCTCTCGTTGTAATAAAGCAAATCCTAAATATTCACATTCTGTAAATCTGATCTTCATTGGGAATTTCTGAGGATGTTTTGGTTAGCATTTCTTCATCCTTCCAAGATTTCCAAGGGTTAAAAAGGGATCAACCAGGAGAAATGTGTATTTTCTGGCTAAAAAAAATCTCTTTCCCTAAAGTTATTTTTGTTCTGTTCATTTAACCATCTGCAAGTTAAGTCGACCTGAATACCAAGTGTGACCCTTTTTCAGTAATTTGGACATCTCGGCCCTGGAGCTACCTATCTAGGGCTTCAACTTCCACGGTCTCAAAGGATGTCAGCAGGAACAGTTTATTATTCCCTGTGATGTGGTTTGCAAGATACTGAAGAATGGAGCAAGAAGGTCTTAGGACTGCAACCTTCAGCAAAGCGTGTACTGCCGATGTCTTGTGTTGGCTCCCTGCCCCATACTTCTGAGATGACATCATGTGTTTACCCAGCATTTCCTGTACCTGAGCCCAGCAGAATGAAGCTGCTTCCCATGTCACATGGAGTCACTACCGACATATGCCTCTGGGAGTTTTATCAAACTTACACAGCTGACCCAAAAGTACACACCCCCCTCCAATATCCCTCTCTGTGGAAGGCAGCTCAGGACTCACACTAAGACCCACAAAACTAAAGAGCGCAGGAGCCTGCTCTATGTCTGATGCTCTCCGACTTATTCTCCTTAGGAGGGACAGGCTGTGAGCCTGGGTTTTCTGTGCCCGTGTCTGTGCCACCTCCCACCGGTGCAGCCATTCAGAATTTCTACCTGGAGGAGGATTGTCCTTCCATCGCTGGTTTCAACTGTGAATGTATGGATGTTCTGCTGCAGCCAGCTAACCATCCAGCTCTTCTTGGAGTTTTGGATTACAGTCCTGCTGTTGCAGTGGGTCAGGCAAGACTGCCCGTTGTGGAAGAGGGAGACAGATGGGTATGACGTATGGTGGGCTTATCTGCTGGCACCAACAGACCAACGTAAAATCCCTGCAGAATGAACAAGCCACATCTGGAGTCAGGACAACCATTAAAGAGGCATTTGTGTCGTAAAGTGGTCTTTTCTCATGAAATGCTACATAGAGATTACAAACCGGTGACCCTCCGATCGATCATTTGCTGCACTGGGAGCCATGTTTCAGGTGACAGCTAGTTGGGCTTTGTGACCAAGGGCTGTGTGACTTTTTTCTCAAAAGCCCGTCAAACAGACCATTTCTAACTATGGGTAAGTACCAACATTCTGCAGCAACACACAGTGAAGCTCTTAACATGATAACCCACTGGACTTCGTCTGTGTGTGACTAGAAAAGTAAGCCAAGTAATTTACCTGTCACCATGAAAAGGTTACATCCTCTCAATGCAATCATAAAAGCTAGGTTTACAAAGACTGAGAATTTCATGGCTTTCCAAAGACAGCAAAAGTCACTTGGGAAAAAGCCTACTAGTTCTCCGAAGATGTCATTAATGTGTCCAACCCAAATTCTGCTGTTTCCCTTGGGATCATCTTCTAGCAACAGATCTGGGGTCTAGCCCCATTCATATGGTGAATCTGTATGAATCTCAAGAGAAATCTCAGCCTCGGTCTCTAATGAAAGGCCTCCCCTAACAGAAGGCCAGTGACTTTTCACATCCTGAAAGCACTTTCCAGAGGCCAGAAGTATGTAACGGGTAGTTTATATTCTGAAAGGAACATAAAAAGGAAGCCATGGTATGCAATATCTTCTTTCACTTAAACCACCAACATACTGTCAATATTTTACAAATATAATACTCTCATTATTTTCAATATTTTTTCATCCCATTCGGTTCCCAGAATACTGCCCCCCATGGTGGTTTATCCTTCCTGGTTTCCCGAGGAAGAAATTGAGGGTCTCCTAGCAAGTTAGTGACTAAACTGAAATTACTCTAGTGTCTTCCCTTGGTTCAGCACATCTCACTGCCCCGGTTGAGAGCTGGATTAGTTATAACTCATTCCAGTGAAAAGATGTGGTTAATACCAAATAGGCGGTGGTTCATTGAAAACATTAAATGTGGATTCTTTAATTAGCACTTCCTCAATCACTTTGGAAACCCCAAAGCTCTTAGTGAACTCAACAAGTATAAGATATACAAGTCAGTGAAAATATTAAAAATATCTAGTAATTAACTGTTACCATCAAAAGGGTGGGCATTCTCAAGGTCAGCACAAAGACTAGCTCCCATTTAATACTTCAGTAGATTAAAATGCTGAGAATGTTTGGGTAAATGTGAAAAAAATGTAGAAAGGAACTTGGCCTGTTTCTACCAAGAAACAGAATAATATCCTAAAAGTCTCATTTATATTAACTGAAGAAATGTATGGAGCTAGTCTGAGAAGGAAGCCGCTGCTCACTTCCTAGGAAGCCCCTGCTTCCCCTGGAGAAAGCTGCTGGGAAGCCCACTGAGGTTCAGGATGGAGTTCACTAGATGGCAATCTGGCTTCACCCGGAGCCTTTTCTACGCAGCAGGGAGTCTGGATTACGTAGGGCCTGATTTGGGCATCCCTCCCCCCTAAGCTTTCTGTTTCTGAGTGCTTCTGCACAGGTGAGGCAGGTTTGACGCTGAGGGACAAGCCTCATACTTCCTTAACAATGACATTTCTGACCTAATAATACAGATAATTGGCCCATTATCACTACAGATTCAAGACCCAGCCTGTTTCTTACGCAGACCTTACATCTACTCTTGCTTGTACATGATTGGACTTTAGACTGAGTGAGGCCTCTAAAACCGGAGTGCTGCCCCGCTCTAGCCAGCACATAACCTCGCTGGGCGTCAGTCTCCTCATCTACACAAGGGGGCTAAATGCCAGCCTTTTGGGCTTCTTAGGTACCGGAGGCAGTTTATAGGAAGCCTACAGCACTGTCTCCGGCTCATTGCAGGTGCTCCGTGGATACTTGTTTCCTTCCCTTTGCTCTAAAGGCAGCGAAGAAAGAAACAGCACTTTCATTCTTTGAAAAGTACCTAGTTTTATCTTCTACTTCTCATTTGATAAATCACCTTTCTAAGCTGTAGGTTTTGTAAAAACCTAGTCATTACGATGGGCTTTTCAATTGAAAGTATGTTCTGACTACGACTCTTATCTTTATAGGAGTGTCACTAAAGTATAGTGTTTAAAACCACAAGCCTAGAGTTGAGACTACCTGAATTCAAATCCCAAACTTGCCACTTAATAACTTGAACATGACCTTGTCATCCATGTACATGTTGTTCATCTTCTCTGTACCTCAGTTTCCTCTAATAGGAGAAGAATAACTTGCCTCCTTAGAGTCATGGGCATGAAGGGAGATAATACCTGAAAAGTGCTTAGAATAGAGCCTGGCTACATAGTAAGCCTTCAAAAAGAAAGGCTGGAACCAATACAGATTAAAACTGGAGTAATTTTATGATTTCAAAAAGCTATGAAATTATAGATGTCCTCAGAACTTTAGACTCAACAATCTAAAATTTGGCAGTGGAAAATGATGACTGCATAAAGCCTCACAGGATATTCGCCTTAATATATAATGTTACAGTGTACCAAAGTTTGAAAATACTGTAAGTAACTTCTGCATGGAAAAATGATTTAATACCATTTCCACAATCCCTTAAAAATTAAAATCTTATCTAGAAGCCCAGGTGAATGACTTGTGCAGGAAGTTTTATTTTTAGCAGGACCAATCTGAAGATATTAAACTAGCATGTTCACTTGAGAGACTAAGCAATAAAGAAAACCTTTTAAAAGGATACACTTCCCTTTAATAAATAAGCATAGCCTTTTATGTTCTTAGTGCTTGGGAAGGAGAAGCTGAAAGGAAAGAAAATGAGAGGTCAAAAATCTGAAATGGAAAATGGTGCTGAGTATGTGGGACGTTTTTATTCATACCATTTCCCCCAGCACTTGCCCTGTTCTCTTCGATGTTAGATATGGAGATGTAAAGAATATTGGAATGTACACATTCCCCACGGGCACACTTGAACTCAAAGTTTGACCCTTTGTACTTCCCCCTTTTACAATTAAAATAGCTCAGCAACTTAGCGTTATATTTAACAGCCATCAAAGGCCTCTTGTAGAACATGGCAGTGAGGAGGGAACATTAGGTTAGCCGTTCGGTATGCCAAGTTCCATATTCGCCTGGAGTGTGGTAGGAAGAACATCTGGAGCGTTAACCACCATTTATTTTTTAATTATGCTTTTCACTTACTCTTCTTGGGTTTTTAGCTGACCTCTACTCTTTTCCTTTGTGGCAAACTCACATTTCCTATTATAGTTCTCAGGGCTGATGGAAAAGCAAGAAGCACTCAGTAAAGAGTAGGATCTTTTGCTTCCTAACAAGGGCAGGTCCGGCTCCACCCTCAGGTGGGCCAGCAGAGACCTTGCTGATGTTCCTGATGCCCACATACGCTGGCAGCCACGTGTGTTTTCAGGTTGCTGGAAAGAGTAACAACAAAATAAGTTTCCTGTGAAGAGGTCACTTGTCTTTCATTTTGATGCAAAGTGTGAAATACAGGACGATTTCTTAAGTAGGGATTGTTCAATTAATAGATCTGCCCCTTGGGAAAAGTATGTAAAGAGGCAGGAGAATGGCCCCACCAGATGCAAATAGTGTTTCTGGTTTGGCAAACCATGGCCCACTGGCCACCTGTTTCTATAAATAAAGTTGGATTGGGACACAGCCATACCCATTTGCTTACAAATTTTCTCTGACTGCTTTCACACTCAGTTTGAGTAGTTGCAGCAGAGACTAGTGGTCCAAAAGCCTACAGTATTTATCATCTGGCCCTTGACAGAAATTTACCATCCCCTGGTCTAAGACAATTCATATTCAGTGATGCCTCTAAAAAGCTATTGCAGAGCAAGGATAATTTATTGGTTCTCACTTCCCACTCAGCGAAATGTGTCACTAGCTTATGTCTTTGTGAATGGTCCAGGGCTGGGCTTGATTTAATGTGGCACTTTCACCCCCTTTTCCAGCTGAAATGTGAGGCCAGGTCTGCCTTGACCAAACCGAAGAATAACCAGAATAACTGTAAAAAAGTCTCAAATGAAGAAAAACCAAAGGTGGCCATTGGCGAGGAGTGCCGGGCAGACGAGCAGGCCTTCCTGGTGGCACTCTATAAATACATGAAAGAAAGGAAGACGCCAATAGAACGAATACCCTATTTAGGTTTTAAACAGAGTAAGTATACTTGTTTTCATTTTTGAAATATTAAAGTTGCTCAGCTTCTTTGAATTGGAAAAAAAAACATATTTTGGACGCAGGATTATGTTGAAATCCTAATCTGGGGATGATGATGCTTTCTGTTTATACTAAATCTACAAATCATCCAGCCAGGAATTTTTTTCCCTTCCTCTTTCCGCTACATTGTTCCCTTCTGGGGCAGTTGCAGTGAGATATTTATAGGCTTGAATCCACTGATTATGACTGGAAATAGACATGTTGAAAGTTTCTCATTTTCTGTTTTGTCAATCTTGAGTGTTTGCAACGCCTTTCTTCTGAGATAATAATATGACGTAGCTTTATCAGGCACAGATGTTGCCTGTGAAAAGGCAGCTTTTAAAAGGAGGACATTTAAAGGTGGACAAAACAACAATAAACAGAAAATATGTTTCCTAAGCCCCAAATTTGTTAAGAGATAACAAAACCTGATGACTTCAGAGGAAACAAGAAATACAAAAATTTGAAACAAGGACCCAATTTTGAATTACATTGACATGTACATTTAACCGTCCTCGGTATATTTTTATGTCTATCAGGGAACTCACAGCTGACCAGAATTCCAAATAAAAAAAAGAAGCAACCCAGACCCTGTCTTTGATTTCACAAATGAATATCTATTTTGCCTCTGTCTGGATTTTGTGGCACACAAAGCGTGAGCCTCTGGCTTGAAATAGTATTTTCTCCAAACATATCTTCCTAGATTAAAACCATGTGTCATTTTGATGAAGAATGTCAAACCTGCATGTTTTACATAACAATTTACATACCTAATAGCAATTGGCACTGATTGCAAGAGAACACTCGCAGCCATTATAAACTTATATAACTACGAATGATTACAATGTTTGTCTGAAAACTGGTTGCTGGAAATAGAAGTAAAATTAATGTACTATGAACAGCTTTGTTGCATTATGCATTGGTTCAGATTAAATCAAGGCCGAGGCAGGGCTCTTCATAGCTTTGAAATAGTGCAAGGTTCAATGAGGCTTTTCAAACGTGGTGTTGTCACCAAGCCTTTAAAAAATCCTTTTTACTTTCTTTTTATTTCTCTTACCCAGGAATTACTTGAAGTTCAATTTTCCCCTCTTGTATAAAAGAATCAAATCCATAGCTGTCCCAGTCCACAGTATTTGGTATAAATACAAATACTTGTATTTGCCAGCAGTTTGCCTAGCTGCTTAACAGTGTAAACATATGCAAACCCTGTAAAGAGAACTCTGTTTAAATGGTGTATCTTTGTAACACCACACGTGCAAGTTGGGGGACTAAATGGCCTCATTTCCTCTGTGATTGAGTAGCTTCATTCCCTTTGATCTGTTGTATCACTGATGCCTCAAGGGTGAAATATTTTTCCTACTCACTGCAAGGTACCACATGTTTGTGAAATACAGTCCGAGCTTTTAATATAGTGCTGCCATCAGACATTCTATTAAAAAGATAATCATAGGTTAATGTGGCTGTTACTTATTGATTAAGGAGAGTTCTTATCTGAAGGAAGCATATATTACCATTTAATCAATGACTTCTTTCTAAGGGTTGAACAAGACCAGCCCCAATTTGGAAAATCCCAGTTTCCCCAAGGACACAGTAACTTAGCTTCTCTCAGTGTGCTGATGGCAACAGGACGAAAACTGTGTTGTCCTTTATCCTAAAAGGAGAACCATTTCCGTAGCTGGGACTGTTCTTTAGAAATATTTTAAGTGGTAATAATATATCCTGTTATTGAGTGCCCTTTGGCAAATTGTTTCCTAAGAACTTAGATCTCTGGGGTACGTTAGTATTTCTTTTTTTTTTTCTCTCTCTTTCTCATTTAAAAACAAAACAGAACAAAAAATGTTTTAATTGACATTTCTTGGAAGTATGTTAATGCAATGCTTATCTAAATACTTATTGTCCCTCTAACAGTTAACCTTTGGACTATGTTTCAAGCTGCTCAAAAACTGGGAGGATATGAAACAGTAAGTGTTTAAGCAACTTAAATGAAGTAATTTTGCAATCTAAACACCCCGCCCCCACCCTTGACCAAACTAGAGAACATGCAAAAGTAAACCATCACTGACTGCTTTTTCAAATGGCTCTACACTTTTGGGGGGTTTATTGGGCCGCTTTTGGAAACAGTCCCAATTAGTTCCAGGTTTGGCAAAATTGTAAACTTGTCGTAAAAACTACAAGTGGAAAACATATGTAACTCTCCCCTGTCAGGGAAATTAGTTGGGTCTGTAATTTTTTTCCATGTTGAGAAAGGGCTATTATTGTCCAACAAGCCAAGATTGCATAAAAGAAATTTCCCTTGGCAACATACCTGACATCTGTTCATGTCTAATATGGGAAATGTATTAAAGGCTTTCAAAAGTAATCAGTATTGGCCATTAAGGAATAAAATGCAGCAGAATCTCCTCTCATTCTAGGGCAAAGAAGCTTTATTAGACAAGGGTCAGTGCCGCATAAACAGGAAGTTATCAAACTTATTCAGAACAGGCTCTGACACTCTTTATCAGCTAATTCTAACTGACAGGAACAGGTTATTTTTAGCCCACAGGAAAATTTGATGGCCACGGATTTTTTCAGCATGTATTTTGAACCAAGAAAATGTTAGAGCAACAAACTAAGATTACAATCTTGAAAGAAGAAGAAAGAGCTGCATTAATATAGCACACAGAGATGACATCTGTAATGAAATCAATTGACATAGGAAGATGTCGTCATTGGAAATATTTTCTCCTTCACACAATGATCAGATTAAGTTGTGCAGTTTCTTCTGCAATTGAATAAGAAATTGTATTTTCTTTCCTTATGAAGTAACCTGGGGTATCTCTGTATCATAGTAAAATGACAGTAAGAGACAAAAAGTCAAGAAAATGAAATTCATTTTAGCTCAAACATATTAACTAGTGTTTCTGGCCAGATATAGCATATTGTTCCACAAACGAATATAATAGCTTGATGTCAGGGGTTGGGACAGAAAAAAATGACAAGCATTATATGAGTCACATAATCCAGTATCTACTGCGGAGATATCTGCTCTGAATTCTGACTAAAAACTCTGTAATGTTGAATATATGTGCATGTAATATGTTTACTTAATATATCGTCTCTCTATGTTTATGAGGAAAGATAATACTGATATGAACTACATTTAGAATGTACATTTCATAGACATGCATTTACTTAAAATATTTGTCTTTTCAAGTGCCTTATATAAAAATAAACGATGTGATTTTTCACTTGGGTGGATCCGTTGATGGGACAAAGAGACTGACCTTTTGCCACTGTGGCTCATGGTTTTGCAAAATCTTGAGCTAATTTTAGCCTTCATCTATGTGAAAAGATGATAACTTATCTGGGGTTAGTCTCATAAGTTTAGGAGCCAACCCCAGAGCCTAGACTTTTAAGTCTGACTCTTAGTGTTAAGAATGGGAGTACACATTTTTACGAGCTGTGACTACAGATACATTACATGATATTGCACAATATTCTGAAATGTCGTTTTAAATGCAGGAACTTGTTGTTATTCACTGATAGGGAGAATGCCAGCAAATTTCACAGAATCAGTTTTTCCTGCTTTTGTATCTTCTGTATCTTCACAAGCACTTTTTTCCCATGCAACAGCAACTTGGTGTAGAATATACAAAGGAAACTTCCAATAAGTTTCAGGGCATTTGTATTACTCTTCGAACAAATAGTATTTATTCTTTTGTAGAATGCGTGAATGAGTGGGTGAATGCACGAATGATCACACAATTAGAAAATCACCTAAACATATACAGAGTGTGGCAAAAGGAGGTTTACAGTTGTTCATATGGAAAATAATACAATAATTAATAAATAATGATACAAAAATAAACTCTGTGTTTTGTGCACTCACGACTGTATAACTACTTTTGCCCCACCCTGTATTTGTTGAGTGTCTTATGTGTACAAAGTATCAGGTTGGGTATCTGGGAGATACAAAAATATCTACGCCGGTGGCTCCAGTTGCTTACTGTGCTAGATAGGCAGGCATTATAAGACAAGGTGGAGAAAGAACAGTGCACTGTTCAGGAAATGTACTTCCTCATTTAGAGATGAGAAAAGGAAGACTTACGGCTCTGATGACAGCTGAGCAGAATTTTGGTGAATGGATGGAATTTAGACATGAAAGTTCATGGCCTTCCTGGAAGAGAAGAATCAAATGAGGAAATAAAGCACAGAGGTAGACTGAAGCTGGGCATAGAGAGTTTGAGGAACTTAAAATTGAGTGACTAGGTGTCAGTGACTAATGACCATGAGAGAAGGATGGAGCCAAGGATGAGAGATCTTGGATGCTAGGCCCTGGAGTTACTCGGCAGGCTGCAGGGAGATGCAGGGGAGACTGGTAACAAGCTGAGGGCTATGCTTTGCCACTTTCACCGGGTGGTCTGCTTTCACCGCGTGTGTAGATGGAGTCAGGTGGAGAGAGGCTAGGCTGAAGGAATAGGGAAGACCAGACTGGCTTTTGTCTTTTCATCTGGTTGTATGCTCCATGTCTCTGCAGCCAAGCCACAAGAGGACTGGTGACTTCTGGGATGGCCCTTTATCTTCTGTTTTCATTCACACTTCAACTCCCTCCTTGTTTATTGGGTCACTACCATTTTTCCTAACACTCCAGATGTTTTCATCTCCTTTCAGGTGGTGAATCTCTATAGCCATCTTTCTGTAAAATCTACATCTGGGGCCATAAACTAGATGAAGCTAATTGGTGGGATTTTTTTCCTCGCTCCCTCCCTCCCTTCTTTTCTCCTTTTCTTTCTCTTTTTTAAAATGCCTTATACTACCTGTTGGCCCTGTAGACACTTACATTTGCTACTCTCATTCTACATTTAAGCCTTTGAATCCCCTAAGAACAAAATAAAATTTTCTCTTGGCATATTTTGGCTAGTAAAATTTTGAGATGGTCAGTGAGAATTCAGTTTTGAAATTAGTCCAGAAGATGTATGAATAATATCCAAAGCCTGGGGACTTAAGTTGTCATCACAGTGTTACCAGAGGACACTTATCTGTGAGATTATCTGGTACCAGAGCAAGTGTAGACTTGTCATTTAGAACTCAAAAAAGATCTCAGAATCTTCTAGATCAGTGGCTCCAAAGGCTACTCAACAACTGGGGTTCAAGTTTTCAATGGGGAACTTTTGTGTATAAGCAGTTGTCCAGGCCCCCACACTGAAATATTAACTTTGGGGTGGGGCCTGGGCCTGAGAACCGGAGAATCCCTTTGCTTAAGCAGTCCAGGTGAGGTGAATTCAAAGTTAATTGTAACAACGATTATTACCACTTCACCTCCTGGCCCTTGTGGGTCAGAGCTTCAAAACCTGGACCCCATTTAAGTCAAGTGTCAAGGATAAGAAAGTTATCCTTGTGCTATTACTAAGTAAACATGCCAGTGTATTCATATTTTGTTGGCTCAACAGCAGCACAAAGTTTCCAATGGGTGTTTTCCCTTTGATAAAGTGGCCATCCAAATCGGAACCCAAGAAGCTATTTTCCTTCTGAATAAAGGAAAGTGTAGCACCCTAACATTTTTATTTTTCACAAATTGGCCTTTGTGTAGAAAAATAGCCTGGTTATGTTCCAACCTTTGGAACGACCTTTGTTTTACCAATGAGGAAACTGAGGCACAAGGAGGAGTCAGGAGTTGCACAGGCCATCATGGCATTCTTCAAACTCGGATATGCTGAGAGTTTCGTGCACAGTTGTACTAACCTTCATGGCCACCGGAAGGTGAAAGAGTTTTGTGAATGGTCATTGTTTGTGCTTTCTGTTCTCCGCAGTCTCTTATGTAGCCAGAATGCTTTCGACATGTTTTGGTGATTTGGGGGGAAAGGATCTAATAACCTACCTTTGTAATAGTAGCATCTTTCAGTCACTTCTTTGTACCTGGCATGATCCTTAGCAGATAAATGATTACCAGCTGAGACTTCATCTGATTCTTGAGAAAAATGTGTGAATTTAGGAGATGGGTTGAGAAGTCTGGATGATGTAAACATTCAGTAATAGTAAAAAATTTCAAGTTTAACATTTGTAAATGTATCTCTTCTCTTGTTAACTTGTGATTGGATAGAGACATCCCTCTGGAATTCCTGCTGGTTATAAAAAGAGGCCATCATAATTGGTTTGTTTTTGTTTGTGGTTATAAACTATTTCAAACCTTCTGGTTTGAATTGCGGATTATGGATTATTTCATTTCAGTTCTTCACAACCCTCAAATTGAATTTAAAAAAGAAAGAGGAGCAAAAATTTTATTTTATGCCTTCATAACATGCAACTAATGTCTATATTCAGTTCTCTTGGCCTCCTCCGCCTTTGCTGGAAATGTACATTGTGTCTCTGCATCCTTAGGTTTAGAGATCCTAAATCTATTGCATGGATCTGATTTCGAAAAAAAAAAAAAAAAACAGTATCATGGCATTTTGACTGGTTGACAATGAGGACCCCTTCTTCACAGTCATATCCAGCTTCTAAACATTTTAAAGTATGGTCACCTACAGCTGAAGAGGCAGAACTGGGTAAAGTTGCTGATGAGCTAAGAGGCCTGCACATAGTCCCTGGTGAAGCAGTTGTAGCTCGCAGAGTAGCTTGGGATGTAGTGTGTTGAAGGCGGTTTGCTGAAGTGATTTCCACTTGGCTAGCCATTTATTTGATGGCTGCCAGAGGGAATATTTGGAAAGAAGGTAGCAGAGCAGGGAAATAGGCCTTAAGTAAATCTTATCCTGCAGGCAGAAGACCATGCAAATGGTTCCTTCAAAGAATGTCAGCTAGCAACCCCGGAGAGATGGGGCCATTATTTTTCATCTGGGAGAGGAAGTCAGTCACTTGTCTTCTGCCTGGAAGAAACAGACCTGGACACCAGATTCTGGCTTTGACATCATTCAAGACGTCCTATGAATCTACTAACCCTAGTTCTCTGGCCAGACAAAGCCTCTTGCTTAATTCAAAATTTTTGAAGCCAAAGATGATGTCATGTAGTTTTGAAAGGCTCTGGTTCCTGGAGTACTACCAGGAAAAAAAGTCATCTTCCTTGAATTCAGTGCACCCTCAAGGTGTCCCGAGAAAGAAGCTGTTTCTCCAAGCAGCCCGGGCGACACCGCTTGCCGGAAAACTCTCCTTTTGACTCCCCATTTCCTACACATTCTTAAGCCGTGGAAACTCTAAAGTCCTAAAGATTTTTGATGGCCGTTTCCTCACCAGGCCACAGAAATGCCAAGATTAGTTCATCCCTGCAACCTCAAAGGTAGCAAAATCAAGGCAGAATATCCCCACCAATGAAACCGCAGAAGGAACAGTTCCTTTCTTCCTAATGGACCTATTCCCTTGGCAGGGGTGGGTGGGCCTTGCGGAGAGTTACTTTTTAGGCTACACTTACACCACCACCTGGGCTCTAAAAAGCAGTTTGAAAGCCACTGTATTTATTTTTAAGCAGTGAAACTTCATTAACATAAAAGGTGTAGAGTACTTTTCACAGTTTCTTGGGTCTTACCACACTGGGGAGAGAAGGAACTCTGAAGTGTCTTCAAAGTGTGATTAAGTCTCACACACACTTAGGTGGGTTTATTCTACCTGGGTGTGGTCTGCTCGGTTTTTCATCTTGCTTTATGGTTAACAGTACGGGGTTGTGCTTTCTGCTCCATTATGAGCCCCTGAAAGCTGCAACATCTCTTTCTTTCCATGGTACCTCCCCACCCTCAACCGTGCCCCTGGGCCTGGCACAGGGCCTGAAATGGGAAACAGAAGAAGATGGATTGCTGTCACAAACCCCTGTCCTCTAAGTGAGGACCTTGAAGGAGATGACGGGAAACTCAATCCAGAGAAATAACTGCCTGATGAATTTGGCCATTTTCTTTAGGAAACAAAGAGCCAGAAGTTCTTTGTATCCTTAAAAACGTAAAATAAAGAGGTCAACTTGAAAAGTGAACATGACTGGGGGAGGGGGCTGAAGCTTAATGAGAGAATCGATCAAACAAACCCCTTGGCCTGATCCAGCTTTCCAGCTGAATGGGGCTGGGGGGGCTAGATAGCAGGCGGCAGATGTTGGTCTGCCCTAGATGGGGTTTAAAGCTGACACACACCCAGAGAGGACACTGGACAACAGGATAAAAACCCTAAGCAAATGCATAACGAGGCAAGACGGAGGCACATTAGAGCAGAAGGGGGTTTATACGGGTGGAAGCACGGCACCCAGTGGCCGGACCAGGAGGACTTCTCATGTCCTTTCGTCTCTCCTGACAGGGCCACAAGACCCACCATAAGCTTGGACAGGGGGAGGATTTAGACATCTCTTGTTTTAGAGCCCACGGTCAGCATTTGAACTAAAAGCACCCCTGGGCACAAAAAAAATAGAGAGGTGTACCTAGAAGAACTGTGTCCGTAAAAGCAGTTAGCAGTTGGAAGGAGCACGTTTTACAACTTCCCTGTGGAAAGAAAATATCTCAAAATGGCCAGGCTGGCCAGTGGAAGCTCAGTAAATAGAGAGACCACTTCCTTGAAGGCCCAGCCCTTGTCTTCACTCCAGATGAGTCCTCACCAGTAAAAATTATATTTAAAGACGAAAGCCTGCTAGCAGGGGGCTAAGACAGACCCCTAGCCTGCTGCACATGGCTTACTCCATCCGCCAAGTGGTGCTTGAGGCTGGCTTCCTGCTGCTACAGTTTCAGTCCTAGTGTGAAGAAGATTTATTTTTTTCCTTTTGATAATTCACTGTTTATTCTTAAAGAAGCTTTGTCATCTCTGTGATAGGCAAGTGTTTAACAGGGCATTCTTGAGTCTGGACGATAGGATGTGAGCAAGGGGACATGATCAGTTTCCACGCAGTGGTCCCTTCTTCATTACATTTTCCGCAATTTGTATTATTTTGTGTATATATTTAGTCAGTTGTTTATTTTCGGTATCCACCACAAGGATGCGGTCTTGTTGGGTATTGGGTCTGTTTGTCATTGTTGCATCTCAGCCACTAGCACAGTACCCAGCAGATGGGAGATGTTTGATAAATGGTGAATGAATGGATGAGTGAATGGATGGACTCAGGTGAAAGTGGAACTTATTTGTAACTCTCTGGTGAACATAATAATAAAACCTCTGTTCCAACTAGAGGCATGAGTAGTCAGGGTAGAAGGACCCATAGTTTTACCTGATTCTTTAAGAGAGTAAAATCCCAGAGCATTATTAACCTTGCACAACCCCCTTAGATTCATGCTGATCTCTTAGCTACACTATTTGCCCACTAGTGAGAAACTCAAAACTCAAAGTTAAGAACTTGCAGTAGCAGCTGTACTTCGCACAGCCATTTGCCTCATTTGAAACAAAAGTCTCTGGAGTTCAGTATTATCACCTGCTACACACGTGGGTTATTCATGAGGTCATTCCAATATGGAGGCTGCTTTGATGTAGTGGAAAAAAGTCTGCTCTTGGGACCATAGACGGTGTGAACCTTGGCATTGCCATTCTGCTGTTGAGTGCCCTTGGGCAAGTCATGCAACCTCTGAGTCTCCCGTCTTTCTGTGAATGAGATTGCTATAATCTGCCTCACAGGCTATGGGAGGATTAAGTGATATTATGGGTGGGTAAATTCTCTATAAAATGTGCAATACAGTGCACACCAGATACAAGAACGTCAAGAGTGATGGTTTCTTCTAAAGTAGGGACATACACACATAGGCTGTTTTCTGGCCCTGCTGGGCTCCTCTGATGGAGGTTAGTGTGGGCTCTGAGGAACTACATAAACGTTTGGAAGGATGGGATCCTGTTTCTTCTTCCTTGATACACAGGTCTCACATAGATCAGCCAAGAATTGTATTATTTAAAAGGTTGGAGGGAGATTGTAATTAAATATAAAATAATTACCAAAATAAGTATCTTGAGTGTTTTAAAAGGGGCTTGAAACCACTTATTATAATCAAAACCAAGCAACAAATAAAGGAAGGATTTTGTTTTCAGTTATACCTACTAGTAGGCACTTCTGTCCAATGAAGACAAATGAAACAAATAGGTTCAGGAAAGGTTCGTGGGACATTGAATAGGGCAGAGCTCACCTTGTCTTGAGGTCCTACTTCGGCCTGTTGAGAAGGGTTTATGGAAATGAGGGGGTTCTTTTTACTTGAAAAGGAGAAGGTACCATTTACCTTATAATATTGAACCCCCCTTCGATTCTTCCTTACAATTTCAGAAGCCCTGGTTGCAAGTTGAGATTTTTTCCCTGGATTGCTACCTTTAGCCCCTAAGTGAATACCGCCAGCCCCTCTGTAGTTTTCAAAAGAAGCCTCCTGCTCCAATGGCATGAAACGCCACTGGTCCCGTTGCCACGCCCTGCCCCCACGCATTCCAACAACTGTTTTCCTGTAACCCTGTTTAGAAACTTTCCCAAGGACCTTAGAACTTGTCTGCCTTCCTAGTTTCAAGGAAACACTAGACTTTCTCAGATGCAGTAAATGATGGGGTTTTCCCCAATTAATCATTTGCCAGGTTTTACATCTGTTATTTGGTAAAATCTTAATCCATGTATAAAAATAAGACTATATATTATGCCATTCAGTATATCGCAATCTGTTTGTTTTTATTCACCTAACTCAATAATATGAATAACTTACATTTCAACATTGGAATATGTTCATTTTCATAGGATCTGATCAATATCCCATTTTCCTGACCTGAGCGAATAAAAATAAACAGCTTGCATGACATGCACAGTTGTAGAGCTTGATTTTGTTTCAGTGGTTACAGGAGCTGTCATAAAAATGTAGCCTGAAATGACTGTAAATTCCATAACCAATTTGATCAGTTTAATTAGTTTGTGTTGTAATTTATTTAGTTTTGAAAGTAGGCAACATATCACATGGTTTGAACATCAGAAGATACAAAAGCATGTTTGGTGAAAAGTGTGTCTCTCTACTTGGCCGCCCGTTTCCACACGGTGCAAGCAACCGATGTTAATTCTGCTCATTTACACTGGCGTACTAAGATATATTTTAGGAAAATTTGTTTTATTTTGATGTTTCAGCACATGACATAAAAGAGCAGAGCATGAGGTTGGGACCCTGGGGGACAGATAACTGCTTAAGAATCCAGGGAGATGCCTTAGATGAAAATGCACCAAGGGTGACAAAATACAGAGCCCAAAGCAGAATTCCATCTTTCTTGTAAAGAAAAGTGCTGAAAGTGAGATCTCACTGTGCAACCATAGGTCTCCCCGTGTACTCATTTGGACCTGTTTCTGGGTTTCCAGAACAGACTGCTCTCCTCTGACTGTTGCATACATATTGAATCCTGGCACTGCGAATCTCTTACGATGCAAGACTGAATTTCCCATTGCCATTTTTTCAGATAACAGCCCGCCGTCAATGGAAACACATTTATGATGAATTAGGCGGTAATCCTGGGAGCACCAGCGCCGCCACTTGCACCCGCAGACATTATGAAAGGTAAAAAAAAAATTGTAATTTTGGAAAGTCTTTGTTTAGTTGAAATTGTGTTCATTGGAAGATGCTTCTGGTCAAGTGTAATATCAGAAGAAGTTTGAAGGACCTTTTAGGAAACAGAAAATATCCCTCTGGCATTTTATTTTGCATGGTGGAGCCTTATGACTTTTAAGGGACATGGCTTTCTCTGGTTACTGGGGCTAAAATTAGATGTTCTTTTTAAGTTTGCCTTTATCCTGTGACCACCTGCCTGACAATACCATTTTCCCCCCTACAAGCATAGATTACTCAATGTTCTCTGTAGGTTCATTTGCTATGAGAACCTTCAGAATCTGGGGAGCATAGCACTGTTACTATGAGTTGCCATGTAACTGTGTTCACATGAAGTGTATTAACGTTGAATGTATTCATATTGCAAAGTAAGCATTTCTTTAATAAGAAATGAGCCCCAGATAAGATTCTTTGTTTTTGCCCATCTTGGTATATTACTCTTCTATGTCCGTGCTCTTCGGCCCAGGAAATCCTTTCTTGCCAAGCTCTGTGTGGCTTGGTTTTCTAACAGTTAAAGCCTCTGTAGGAAGGTGCTGATGATGCAAACAAGCAGTAAGGCCACATTAGACTGCTCTGAGGGTTGTCTCCACAGGAGTAGTCTCCCTTTGCATTCGGACCGTGTTAGCCTCCACACTGAAGACCCGTTAGCAGGTCCGCACGTTGCCCTTGCTCTGTGCTTCAAGCCCGCGCTGAATTTGTTAAGGCCACACCAGCTTCCTCGCCAGTGGCATTTCCCTTGTCAAGTGTGGACTGACTCAGCTCCCTGGTTTCAAATTCAGAGCTTGTGAGCTCCAGCTAGAGTGAGTGAGTGAGAGTGTGTGTGTGTGTGTGTGTGTGTGTGTGTGTGTGTGTCTACATGTGCTGTAATAACGGCCACGGGTGGAATGAAGCAAGACACAGTCAGCTGAACAAACAGGCCAGTTAACTTGCTAGCTGGAAAGTTAAAATACAACTGGTAAATTTGACTGTTGCTCCTCACATAGTCAATTAGCATTCCAGCTTCAACCCTGACGCTTACCACCCACCTTAGGATCATACAAATGAGTCTTCAGATAATGTCATCTAACACATCAACTCTTAGTCATAGTTCTTCAGAGTGCAGTTATATTTTTATCTGTATGGCATTTAACACAGAGTCTCTTTTAGTACAGCTGTTCAATGAAACTTACAATGTTTTTGTAGTTGTAACAAACTTAGTTATTAGTAGTAGTAGTTACTATTTTGTAATTATAATAAACTGAATTGGGTTTAGTATCCCAAGAAAAATTCCCACAGAGCATTCCCCAAAATTTGTCTTACTTGCCAGTTTTATAATCCAGAAGGATTTTTAAAAATTAGAAACAGGAATTCAAATTACTCTTCATAGCATTGTTTCTAATATAGTACATCAGTTTCTTAAGTGTGTCATTTCTCTCGGTATTTAGTACAGAAGCTCACTGTGCATCACAGTTATAACAAGGAAGTACTAGCCCAAAACAGCCTTGCTCTCTTGGGTGAGTGTGTTGTGAGTAAGCATCCAAGTTATAATCACTTGGTTTTCGCTTATAATTCAAGGCTTTATTCAGAATATTTTTATTAGAAACACTGTGCTTTCTAATAGCTTCTATTTTGATGGTGAACCTTCCTTACCTCCTATGCAACTGTTCACAACACATGGACCATCAAACTTAAAGGATAAAAATTAAAATTTGAAAAAATGAATGTATATCAGCTGTTAGCTACCTCACCCAGTTAAAAAATGAAAAATTACTCAAACATATCACAAAGCATCACAAGGTCAGAAAACAAATAGATAAAGTTTGGGATGGAAAAAGATTGAATTTAATAGGGGTGTGTGTGTGTGTGTGTGTGTGTGTGTGTGTGTGTGTGATGTACACAAGCAGTTTTGTGCATAAAAGTAACCTCAGTTTTAAATGAAATGGCAAGTACTTTGCTTCATGATTTACCTCTTCTTGGAGCAGCAGAATCCATTCCAACTGGAAAATTCTAGTAGAGATACCTCCAACTTTAGCAACTCAGAAACATTATTAAAGATGTTTAAAAATTTCTCTTCTCATTCATGGGAGTAGAATGGATATTTCATAAAGGTTTGGTTCCCCACTGGATAACATTTTTTGAAAAGCTCTGTCTTTGAGTTTGAATTATGAATTTGTTTGGTCTGTCAGTAAGGGAAGCACAGAAAGCACAGTAGGTATTCAACAGAGAGAATTTACTATAGGAATTGCTTAAACAAGAGTTGGTGTGAAGCCCTACATTAATACAAAGGTAATAACCAGTTTTCTCGGAGCTGCGAGAATTGGGATAAGAGATGTTGCTACCCAGCCGTTCAGGGAGTGGGCCCCACGGAGCTGGGGTTCAGGTTGCTTCTAGGAGAGGCACCCAAACCCGTGCTGGTGCTTCAGAGGAGCCCTGTGGAGCTGGGCTCAGACCTAGGAGGCTGTGCTGCCTGATTGGTGAGGAAATGCATTGAAACTGCCCTGGGATTGTTGAAAAAGCTAGAGGCTGGAACCAGCTGCTGCTGCTGAGTTACTGTCCAGTTGGCACTGAGATGAAGAGCAAGTAAAATACAAAGAATGAGGTCCTCTCTCTCCTCCCCTGACCTGGTAGGGCTCCATTTGCCAGAGAGAACTGGCAAATGAGATGTAATTTACAGAGCCCCAGTCCCAACATCACCAAAGAGAGCACAGAGGCTGGAACTGGAGTTGAGAGACCATCGTCCATCTGCAAAGTGGGACCCCCAGCATGGAAATCTCAGGGCAGAGCCTGAAGCCCAGGTTAGAGCACCGCTGACCCCAGGTGATTAGCAAGGTCTGTAACCCTTCCTTGGCATTTCCTTATGCCATCTAGGCCCCTCATGTTGTTGTGATCAGATATAAGGGTATCTTGAATAATTAGTAATTAATGAGAGTTAAGTGCCAAAATTTGCAGATGATTGACTTTTTAAAAATATATTCGGACTCCACTTACAACAATGCCTATGCGTGATAATACCTCCCTCATCTGAACACATCGTGATTTCACAGGAGTCACCCATCCTGTGCGTTGTGGTGGGAGAAAAGTTTAGGAACTGCTGGTCTCCATGTCTTGCTTCCCTTGAATGGTTTTAGCAGAGAAAGGCAGAGGACACTCCAGTCTGTCCAGGCACCTGAGAGTTCTGCTTTGGGCAAAGAAGAGCTGAAGCTCTTGGCTAAAACCGTACTTAGTGATGATAGCCAATTTCATTTGTTCTTGCTAACACAAAACAGATGACTAGATTGGTGAAGGACCACTGTTTTGAAGAAGGTTCAGAGAGTTGTAAAGAGTCAAGATGCTATGGGAAAACATCTAGCTGGAGATGTTCTTGGAAATTTGTAAATCCTTTCAAATCAGATCAGATCCCTAGGGGTTTTTCCTCCACTGCTGGTTCATCTCTGGTCTCTGATTCTTTACACTCTGGTATAGAAACTTGGTCCTTTTCCTGTTTCCCTACCCCCCGCTTTGCTGTCCTAGACGATGAAGAGGAAATGAGTGATCTACTCTGCATTATCCGCTGATTTATTTTTCATGCAGTGTGGTTCATGTTTCCCGTAAATGTTTTCATTTTCCAACAAGAAAGAAATAGCCGGTTCCTCCGTAAATGTTACTTGTATATTAGTTGTGCACTTTTGGTTTATTAATGAGTGTAATCATGAAAGTGCGGGTTGTTGAAAAGAATCAATGGGTGTTTTTATTTAAGGCATAGCAGAAATGCAACAATGCCTGAGAGTGAATGCATCATTGTCGCGGAAGGCCTGACTCGCCCAAACTTGCCTCTGATTGGTTTAAATCAAATGGGTCCAAGCACTTCATAAAAATGTCTTTGTCAGCCTGGTTTTCCTTCTAAACCTATTCGTCTCTGTCAGTTTTTAATATCAGTACCAGGCTCCTGGCCATAGTCCATTAGTACTGTACTTAATTGCTCATGTTTCAGATGATCACCAATATAAAAAGCATTAATGCTTTCCTGTCGTGAGGCTGTTGCTATGTGGATGTCTCAAACTCAGAAGAGCTACGAAGTGTGGTTATTCTGGACATTTCTTGCTCAGAATTTATAGGTAAAGTCACTGCAAGATTATAATGCAACAAAAAACACCCCCCTCCTCCTGGGCAGGACCCTGCTAAGAGGAATATTTTCTTTCTTTGTTCAACTGTTTAAGGTGCCTCAAATTGCTTTCTTCTATCAGTAAAAGAACAAAAAGGAAAATGGTTACTCTTATGGAATTCTCTTGGTTTGATTTTTGTAGAATACTAATTCGCTGTAAAGGCTTTGTTTTCACATGCAGATTTGTTTTCTTTTTAAATGTTTTTAAGCACATTCAGGGGAAAAAAATCTTTACACAGAATACCAGATTACTGGTTTTGATTTTCCTGAATAAATTACATGGTCTGTTTCTGTGCAGCACATAAAGTTGTTATTAGGGACTGAAAAAGGAGCATTAAGGCAAAAGCATTTATGCCTCGTTTTTCTGAGTATTTAGACAATCAAAATCATAAACAAAGTGTTTGTTTGTGGGGAAAATGAGCAATTACACTTCATCTTCTCGCACACTTCATGCCCAATTGCAAATTCTAACCTTTTGCTTTTCCTGTAAGCGCTCCTTAGGCAAAACTGCCATGCCACGTGGCTTAGGTGGCTTCCTTCGCAGTGACTTGGGGTGAGCTGCACCCAAGCCAGATGTGTATGGGCAGAACCCGAGCAACAGTCAGCTGGAGCTCCGGCCTTTTTTTCTCAGAAGGTGGAAGGCAGGGTGTGGGAGGTTCATGTCTTCAGTGAGATAAGTATGTGCTTTATAAAGATCAATGCCAAAAATATGTCAGGTTCCAAGGAACTCAGCTAATTATGTTGTGGGAAAGGCCAAGGGAAAGTAAGGTGCGTTACAGTTCTGCTCGTGTCTGTTCACGTCCAGGACATTGGTGGATTCGTGCTCATTTTGACACCCTTGATGTTAATCAATACCCACTACAGAAAGTCACAGGCAGGATTGCAGCGTTTTTGATTTGAGAGGGCCCTTGGCAGTCTAGACCAGTGTTAACTCCGTGAGGTTTTCTGATATGTCTGTGCCCTGTTTGCTGCTAGGCCAGGGTGAGCCAGGCACAACTGCAAATAAGCATTGATACCCTTACACAGTGACCTGCTAGAAACAATTTATGTCCATTGAATCTCATAAAACCTGAGGCTTGTATTTTTTGTGTTTTCTTCAATATTGCCTTTTTCTAATAGTTCATTTTTATGGTGTTTTACAAAAGTATCAGTAGGCAACAGATGGGACATTGAGGAAATGAGTCCTTCACCCTGGGCCATTGGAGAAGCACTGCTCCACCCCACTGGTGACAAATTCAGGTGTTCCCGAGGCAGGTAGCTGAGGTGATGCAGGTGGCCTGATGGGAAAGTGTGAAACTGGCACACGCAGCCCAGGCCAGGGAGGCCGGGGAGGATCAGCCAACACCATTGCCTTAGGCAGATCCAGTCTCTGTGCTTCCAGGCCTTCCTTGCTTTCTAGACAATTTTTATGTGAAATCATCTGACTTAAAAATATTGGCTCCAGTATTTCTGAAGAGATTTTACATGAGCTAAACTAGACGTGCTCATGAGCAAAGGTAGCCTACAGGCGGCCAAGTTCCGTGAATATCTACACAAAACACTCTCAGGGGTAAGGAAAACGTATGAACCAAAGGGTTTAGAGCAAGGCTAGCAAACAATGAGGAGGGGTGCTTGCTACCGCATTTGTTGAGATTGCTAAGGGAACACGGTGTTGCTTCCCATGAGCCTAAGCTCGGCCTCAGAATTCTTCCCACTATGATGTCCCCAGCATGTCTCTGTCAATGCATTAGAACTTCAGGGTGCTGTAATCCTTGGCTTACCTAACTTCTCATGTGATCCAACTCACAGTCCACACGTACATGAAAGGGAGTTCAACATTTAGGGCCATAAAAACTTTGGGTAAGTAAGTGATAAATACAAATAATAAATTCAACATGGATTAAAGAGAATTTCAAACTGCAACGGGCAGCCTTCCGGGAGGATCTAGAATGTGAACTGGATCTTAAAGAGGTTAGGTTAGAACTTAAGATAGAGCATCGTAAGCTGCCTAAAATAATTAAGTTGTTGAATTCAAAAAGAATAAAGAAACTTTTTTTTTAAGGGAAAGGACCATGTGGTATTGCTTTCCTGAGACTCCTCAGTACAGCCTCATAAACATATCAGGAACTCAGGAATTAGGGGTGAAATGAATTACATTAAATCTAAACAAAAAAGGACAGTCTCCTCTAGGAAACATGAGGAGGTAGGGAGTGACGTGGTAGGAGGAGCTGCTTAGGTGAGCAGAATTTCCAAATTGGATACACCAAAGACAGGTATTGTAGTTTATCTTCTCACTTGTAACTCTCATGCCCCATCCTCACCCACGGTGGAGTTGACCAATCTATGGGATTGCACCTCCTTTCTGAACACTTGGTAATGTCTTGGTAATGGGGGCTCTGGCCAGAGCCAGGCCCTCTGTTGGTAGCACCTCTGCAACACTGCCACCGGGCACTCTTATCTCCCCTCCCCCCAGCCCCACAGAAGGCCTGCTGGCCCGTGTTAACACCAGCAGCCAGCCCAGGAAGTCTAAGACAGGCACTGAGATGTAGGCAGGCTGAGGCTGGCCTGAACTACACTTCGGTGCTCTCCCGTCGCCATTTCCCCTAGCTTGTTCTTACAACGGTCCCGAGTCCAGTGGGTCCTGGAGCAGCTTCTTAGCATCTGTAAAGAGTGTCTCACTAAAGGACAGTCAGGTAATTTCATAAGCAAGACCCTCCCTCCATATCATTCGGCATGCCTAAAATGCTCTGATAACTTTCCAATGCCTGGATATTTCCAGAAAACCTTAAAAAGGAAAACAAAACGCTAGCCAAGCCCCGGAGTAGAAAAACTGGTTTCTGTTTAAAAAAATAAATAAATAAACAACCGCCTTTGAAAAATCTCTATTTAAAAATTCTTAAATTTGTCTCTAAATGTGAGTTGTAATTAATAGAAGTTGGAGTTTACACAGTCGAGTGTAAAAACACCCTCAGGCCCAAACGAATCCAGTGTGTATGTCATGCTGTAAACTACAGCAAGTTCTTTGTTTGATACCCCCATCCCCCCTCCCCCCCAAAAAAGCTTGCCAAACAGCAGTTTTTCTTTGTCAGGCTCCTTTACTGTCTTATTTTTGTTTTCACTCTGTCCCCCCACCCCACTTCCTCTTGAACCTAGCTATTGTATTTAAGAAACTTTACAGGTCCCATGTTTCATTGATAGTTTTCATCAAGCATGAATTTAAATTTGAGAATAGATTAGGTGTCTTAGCCCCATTTCTTTTTGATAAATAACAAGAGGTTCCTACTTATGATTTTCTGTCCTCGGGGCTTTATCATTAAGATTAAATAACTGTACTCTCAAGCATGCCACTGCACAAACATCTTTTCAATTATGTGAGTAACAGATGCCTTCACAAAGGAACTATTGAAAATTCAGAAAGCATGATTCCAAAAAAGAAAGGGAAAAAAAGAAGTATCAGATGATAGAAGAATGTAATTGTTTGCCATTAAAATTTATCCTTAACTCTTCCACTGAAAACCTCTTGGAACATTTTGCTTTTGTACAAGTTATTACAAAGTTTGATTAAAACAATAAATGTGTGGGGGGCTTGTTGAACATTTCAGAAGCTCTGGAATCTGTGGTATCTCACATGCATGGGGCTTAAATGCCATAGCTGTTTGCTGCTCTTACAGATTGACACTGCCTGCCTGCCTGCCGTTGTGGGGTCCACCTCATGTTGCCAACACTGTAGTTATATTTGTCTGTTATTCTTGACATGACGCTCATCTGCTCTGGAAATGGGTCCATGCAGCTTGATTCTGAGTTAGTCACTGTCCTCACTGGGAAGAATAATTGCTGCCACCCTGGCTGGCTGGCATCCTGGAGGGAGGGCTGTGTCTGTTTACGGTCCATGCCCTCTGTTATGAGCCTGTATTTTAATCCCTGGGGCATAAAGTCAGCCTTTTTTTATATCTATTTGAACTTTTTTCACTGTGCTCTTCATCTGAAAGGCACGGGGCTACCATTAACCTAGACACTCTTAGAAGTGGCAAGGAGGCATCATGGAAGCAGAGTCCTCTAGGGGCTCCCAGTCTAGCTGGGTAGATTATGGGGAGCTCAGACTTGCTGAGATTAAGTGCTACAGGCTGGAATTTGGGGAGGATGCGGTTCCTGGGTTTCTCTTACCCTCCAACATCAAGTTGAGCCTGATCCAGCTGGGGTTACAACCTTTTGGAGAGTTGTGGCACATTGTAAAAGCATTAGCGTGCTTCGTGCCCAAGCCATAGGGCGGCTTTCATTGTAGGGGGTTGACCCTTTGTTTCCACGTAGGTCTGCTGCCAGTTCTGTTCCTGCTGAGAAAAGGAGTCTCACTCTGATTTCTTAGAGAGCTCCTTAGTAGCAGGAATTCTCTTAACCCAGGGTTCATCACTTCAGTATCTCCCCTATGTTGGTGCTTCTCGGACAGTGTGCAAAGGTGCACAGCTGCCTTGCTGAGATGAAGGCAGCTCAGGCTAGCCGAGGCAGGCAGATCTGTGTTTGAACTCAGGTTTTGGCACTTAATAGCTGCATTCCTTTGACCAATCATCTACTCATTTCACTTTTGCTTAGTTAGGGTCATGGTCATTCCGAGGCCACGGAGGTAGGTATCAGAGTTATTAATGGGCCTAAGAAATAGGTCTGCCACCACTTCTAGGAGCAAATGGAATTAATACCTTTAAAAGGTTTTCTTTCTTTTCCCTTGGGTTTTTATTTTAGAAATATCTTTTATTGTTTTATTGATTGATTTTATTTTTTAGCACCATTTACGCCCACTATACTCTCCTCCGCATCTCCCACCTCCTCCCCCACAAGCACCACACTGTTGTCCATGTCCATGAGTTCTTTCTCTCCCCTTTTCCTTTTTTGCTCATTCCCTCCACCCTATCTTCCTCTTCCCCTTAGGTAGGGAATGAAGCCCCTGGTGAGCAGGTGGCAAGAGCTTTGCGGAAGGCAAGTATCTATGTTCTGTTGTTGGTAACAGTGGGCCACATACATTTTAGGTATGTCAGCATAGAATACAAATGAATGATGCTGTTTATACCTGCTTCCCTTTTAAAAAGCTTGGTACACTTTACCCTTTGTAACCCATGGGCAAGCTGTCTTCTGCGCAGAGTCCATGCTACATTCTCCCAACACCGATGCTTTCTCAGCACTGATGGGTCCTGCCAGAGGCTCGTTGCCCACAGCCCACGTGTCAGCACGGTGCCTCCCTCCCTGGTTTGGGGCCCAGAACTTTCAGTTCATTCTCGTTGGAAGGTGACACGGGAGGCCTCTTTCTCATCTTTCTTGGTTATTGGTATGTTGCTCCTCACACTCTGCACACTCTTGTTTCTGCTTTGCTAAAAGTCACACCATAAAGTGGAGATCTTTGTCCAGAGCCCAAATCTTTCTCAGGTGCAGCTTGTCTTTAAAAATAATAATAAAACAGGGTCAAAGCAGCACAGTGCCTGTTGCACTCCCTGAGCATCGTGGCTGCCAAGGGGACATTCACACCTCTCTGTACATTGACTAGGCACATCTGTCTTGACACTTACCTTGATGTCTTTTGCCAAATTCTCCCCTGCCATTTTAGAGTGCTGACCTGGGGCCCTGAGAGGTGCACAGTATGTGATTAGAAATTTTCTATACTTTTTGGAACCTTAATAAATGTGTGTACTTCATCTTCAAAAAAGAAAAATATACCTTTTATTGGCTTCATATTTGGTGAAAGATTGCTTCCAACACTTCACAGCGAAGTTACATTTTCAATTTCTGGCTGAGAAGGGAAATGTCTGGCCAAGCCTTAGAGTTTATCAACCTCGGAACCGACTTGGAGGTGTGTAATGACTCCATTTGGGATCAGATCAGGTCCGAGGCCCCTGAAGAACCAATATGTCATTTCTTTTCCACCACCCCAAGAATACCTAATAATATAAGAAGAATAGCATTGTTGCCTTAACATGAACACCAATTTTATTTCCCCCAGCCCCTAAAATATTCTGTTCCCCGTCACCAGCAGATCCTCGGGCCTGGCATTTTTTACCGCTTCTACACCATAAAAGTACCTGTGAAGTAACTAGGGTGAGGTTCAAATGCAACCCTAAAGATTTCCCCCTTCTTTCTCCCACTCTCTGGATTAAATCAGTTCCAGACATTATTATAATATCATTTTTCAGAGCTCTTATAAATAGATGGATTCTCATTTCTCCTCTTAAGCACTGTTTGCTAAATGTTTTGGCCCAAAAGTTCAGTCATTCCATGCAAGCATTAATCAATACAGGAGACATTAGTGGTTGCTCACTCGTATGAGATTTGACATTATTTTTCCTCTGCCTGTGGGGAGGGGAGGAGCATGTTGCCTAATAAAGATGAAGGGTCTTTTCTTCTTTTGTATGAAATGCAAATGATGAGGACGTGTAAGGTATACATTTCTCAAGCGCAAGGCTGCTGCTTTTTGTTGAGAAAGAGGGGCAAGGCCTCGGAGGATTTTAGAATTTGTAAATATAAAATTATCTGCCTTGGTGTTTAAAAAAAATAATAAAAGGGAGAAAGAGTTGGCAGGTTGCCAGATTACTTACATTACAGTAATAGATTTGCTGACCCCTGACTTCTGCTGTAGAGAAATGTATTGAATTTTTCATAATATCAGATGAGGCAGATCTGAAAACCTAGTACACTGAGCACCATTATTTAACTCGAGATTTAACAAAGCCAAAATCCTTTCAAACCAGCCGTTTTTTGTGTGATGATAATTTACTGGCTCAGACGCTAATAAATCAAGGTTACAATGCCATTGATTTGTTAATTTTAATTTGGGTTGATTTTAAGTTATCTTTAAAAAAAGAGGAGGGAAAAAATCTTGCTTTTCACAGTGACTGAATTTAATAAGAATCTCTGTGATAGCAAGAGGCTCCCCTACTGCTTCTGCTTTGGGGTGGAAAATGTTATTCTTGTATTATTCCTAGGGAAAAAAAAATCTCATGCTGCTACAAATCTTATGCCTATGGAAAGATGTTATTTTTTAATACATGATGGCTTACCTATTTGAGATCCATTAATGGTATCATAAATAAGCATTTTGCTAATCTGAAATGTGAAATCTGGGTAATAATAAAGACCCATTTATCTGCCCAGCATTCAATCCCCAGACTAGGTGTAGATCGGGCTGGAGAAGGAAGAGGGGGGCATCTCTCTAATGAATATATTGCTGCGTTTCCCCATTCCTTCCACCCACCTAAAACCCAACCTGCATTCTTAGAGTTGCAGTCCATTGAAAAGATTTCTTCTGTGTCATGCGTTCTTGGGGGCTGGGGTGCATTTTTGCTTTTATCTGTGCAGTTTAGAAACTGATTACAGTTTGTTGTACTACAAATATTTGAGGAATAATCCTCTGCAAGGCACAGGCATGTTGCATTATATTAAATTCTTTATATAGTACCAATCTACTCAGCTTCCTGCATTGGGCAATGTTGACCTTGTCTTGGCTAACTTGTTTTTAATGCTCACACGTACGTTAAACGTTTCAACGTTTAGAAACCTATTATGGTTGGTGCTCATCCCTTATGCTGTATAAAACTAATAATCAAATGGTAAGAGCATATCCTGTGGGGTCATTGTGTTGGACCATGACAGGATAACTGAAGAACATTCAGTGAAAACCGCCGCAAACGGAAATCGCTCTATGAGCAGCCGTTGTTTGGGTGCCGTGCGAGACCATGTCCTGTTCTTCAGGGGCTTAGTCGGTCATATTTCTACTTGTTTCTTTTTAGCTGCTGCCTTTCTTGTTTTATTTTGGGAGTCTTTTTTTTTTCCCCCTGAGCCACTATAATTATCTTTCAGTGATTTAGAACGGAAAAAAAAACCCCACTCAGTTGACCTTTACACACACACACACACATTCTCTCTCTCTCTCTCTCTCTCTCTCTCTCTCACACACACACACACACACACACACACACACTCCCTTTGGAAGACTTGAACAAGCAGGGCTTGTGTTTGGATTCAGTTTTACCTTAGTCATGCCTCTTTCCAGATACAAGAAACATTTAATTCCAGATTTCCTGCTTCTGGCTTTAGGCCTTTGACCAGCAAAGTGAAATGTATTTTTTTTTTTTTACCGCTGTCGGCCAGCCAGCTGCTGAGTTGAGTGAAGGAGGGAAAAAAAAGAAAAGAAAAAAGAAATGAAATGGAAATGTTGCCCTGCCCCTTGAATTTGCAAAATTGTATGGGGGAACTAAAGCCTCATTAGCACCCATCTAGAGAACTGGGTTGGCCCAGGACTGTCGGAATCTAAGATGAGGGGGGCTTTGGGGCCCACCTTGGGTGTCTCTCCCACTCAATTCTCTGTTTCTGCTCCCCTCCCCTCCCCCCACACACAGAAGATGCAGCCACCCTTCTTAGCGAAGAGGGTCTCTCCTCCTGTCACTGTCTCAATTAGAGAATGGAGTTGGGGGAAGGGTGGCAACCATTGGAATACCCAGACTTCCATGCTCCTTGGATTCCCATGGCAACCAAACAAAGTCAAACAAACCTATCTGCCCCAGCAATAAAAATATGTATTCATTGAAGTCAATTTAAAATATTTCTTTCCAATTTAAAATATGCAGTGCATTTGGCTCCCAGATAAAAACCCCCAACCTGCCGATGTGAAAGGGGATAAAGTCCCTGGCAGAACCACACAGATAAAAGGAATTGGGGAGAATGTTGGGACTTTACAGATGAGACAAATAAATTCAAGTAGGAACAAGATTGCTATTTTTTCCTCTCTTCTTCTGCTTAGTTATGCTTTTTATTATATAAACATTAACTGTAATATTACAGTGGGAAGCAGGTATTTGGCAGCCATATATTATTTTAGTAAGTCTACATGGAGAGAACAGTTTCCAGTTTTAGCAGCTGTAACATGTTTAAACTCAGTTTGTAATGGGATCTGAAGATAACTATTCCCCATGGGCTCTGTTGATCTTTGTGGCTGGCCCACTGCCAGATGCGGGCTCGAAACTATTACTCACGCCTCCTTGCACATACCTTGTCCGAGCATGCTCAGTAAGTGAATTTTGTTCCTAATATGCTATAAGTTAGGATTTGATTTTCCCATCATCTACTTGGTATTTTACTGAAGAGTGAAATATTATGATCACAAATGTCCCCATGTCTGTACTCGCAAACCTGAACAGTTGTGTGTGTTTAAGTAGTTGAGATCCAAATGGCGTAGTTAGAAACCAATTTCAGGATAGCTAACAAATATCCAAACCCAAGAAGTTTCTGCCTGGCAGTCATAGTTTAAAAATGATTAGGGTTCCCGATATTTGAACAGATGTATGTTGTTTATAAGCCAAGTACATTTTCTTCATTGAGTCAACTTGCCTTATTTAAAACAAATTATGTTTGCTGTATTAAAGTTCATATTTTTAAGGCTGAGTCTCATATTAATCCCACAGTGAGTCATTAATCATACCAAATGCATTATAAAAACTTTAATCACTGAAGTTGAAACTGAGATTGTAATGCAATCCATCCCTTTTAATTACATCAGCTATTTTTCCCTTTCAGATCAAGAGCTACGTTGCAAAGGGGAAACAGATTAAAACTAGAGCTGTTTGATGTTTCTCTTTTTGGAGCAATTTTATGTACTTTGTATAAAAATTTATGTAATTAAAATGCTTGAATTGTTCAGCCCTCTGATTTTTGTGGTGGGAGTAGCCTGTCTACCTTCCTTCTTACCAAGGCCCTCTGTTACTTGGCACCCCAAAACAGAGCTAGCTCCTCATGCTGGTCACCTGCCCCCTCAGAGCTGCTGGATAAGACAGCTGTCTCAGCCACACTGTGCTTGCCTCCCATTAACATCTTTGTCTTACTTGTCTGATCTATATTTTAACATGATGAAAATACAACCTTTGGAGATGGGTGCAAGTAGGTTCAAATTCTACCTCATTCAAATGGTGTGGCTCTCAGGCAAATTCTTTACCCTTTTTGGGCCTCTGTTGTCTCATCAGTTGGCAGGATGGTGAATAAACAAGCAGCTATCATTATCGCTGCTATTATTGTTGTGATGTTGTTGCTGGCACTACGCCGGCTCCATGGGTAGTGATGGTGATCCAACTTGGATGCTTCCATTGTTACCCTGGGTGTAGAGACTCACAAAAACCAGAAAGCGGTCTTGCAAAGGAGTTTGTGTCACCAGGTACTGGTTTGAGTAGGGAAGTAACTGTGAAGTAAGTTACTAGAAAAGCATTGATGTCACTGGAAATGAAGTCATGCAATAAATTGCTTGTATCGTAAAAAGAAAATAAAGCCGTAACATCGATGCTAATGGAATTATCTCCCCTGATTGATCACCTCTTCTGATATCCTTTTAGATTAATCCTGCCTTATGAAAGGTTCATTAAAGGAGAGGAAGACAAGCCCCTGCCTCCAATCAAACCTCGGAAACAGGAGAACAGTTCACAGGAAAATGACAATAAAACAAAAGTGTCGGGAACCAAACGCATCAAACATGAAATCCCTAAGAGCAAGAAAGAAAAAGAGAATGCCCCAAAGCCCCAGGATGCATCCGAGGTGAGTTGCTTTCTTCCACAGAAAGAAATACTTCCGTGAGACGTGTCCTGCCTTGGGGTCTCCCAGAGCCCTGCATCCGTAGCTGAGACCCTGCACAGTTGCAGCACTAGACTGAGCAGTCAGATCATCAGAGCTGAAAGGCAGTGTGTGGCATTGAACAGGATAGGCCAAGAATATGATCCAGAAAGATGTGAACATCCCAGAGCAAACTGGTGGCAACCACTGACTTTGACATAGAAGGAGCCAGAGCTTCATCTCTGTGAAGCCAAGTGACTCCAATTTGAAAGATGTAGCCTCTCTACCATTTCACAGCAAGTCCATCTGAGGAGCTGGTGTGACTTTAAAACATGTTCCATGGGTTCTAGCAGGGAGGGGCATTGAAACTGATGTGCTGTGTCTCTGCAGGACGATCCTGAAAACTTTAGAGACTCCTTTGCCTCCTTGTAATTGACCTCTGGGCAGCAGCCTTGGGTTGAAACCAATTTAGAAATGTCTTAAGCACATATTATTTATGGGGAAATTTTGAAATGGTTCCTCTGAAATCATTATTATCTCTCATGTTAACAGGTAGTGTCTGAAGCTTTTAAAACAAGCCCCAGCTACCCACAGCCCCCAGCAGCTCTTTGGTGGAAGCCATTAATGTCCGCACAGAGCCAGCCATGGAGGCTGGTCTGGGCTGTGTTTCAACATGCATAATAAAAACCCTGCTGCCTATTAAAAAAAAACTTAGCAGCCACATTTGGAGACAGCATGTTCTAGGATTCAACCCCAGAGGGAATTTTGTTGCTGATATTAAACACCCCCTAAAAATCAGGTTTATAATGAACACATAAGAGACTCCCTAATTAAACACTGGTTTAAAACACACACAACACAAACACTACAACAATCTCCTAACGAGAATTCAACTTATTCAACTGGATCCTGTGTCAGAAGGTTGCATTAACACAAAGGCAAAATTTATTTTTGTTTTAATTTTTGTTTCACAATTATTTTAAGCTCTAGTAATTAAAAATGGGGTGGGGGAGGGGAGATGATGCAGAGATTTCTAAACATCTGCAAGCTTGCAACATAAATGGCCAAAAGCAAGGAAATTCCAAGTTAAGGCTTACATTCCATTCCTCCTTTATCCTGTTGGCCTGGTGATTTATTATAGGATTTTGGATCAGTGAGCTCTATCAGATACCATGTGTACAGCATTGCCAAAGTACCTGGGGGCACACCGAGGACCAAGAGGACAGCTGACCTTTGAATGGCTCCACTCTGGGGCTGAAGTTTAAAAGGGTTGGTTTGTGAGTTATGGAAGGAATCCTCAGCCCCTGCCCTGAGCCCGTCAGCTTAGGCAATGACCGTTGTCAGAAGTAGAGCCAGAAGACCTGCAGTCTGTATCTTAAGGCCTCAAGGTTCCCTGTTTCCTCTGGGTCCCACAGTTCCCTTCAGGGAGCTGTCAGTGTCTTGCGTGTCAAAGGTTATGATGATCAGGTTATCTAAACTACCCAGAATCTCACACCCTCTTCAAGGTTGACCTTAGAGTAAGAATTGTTCCCCACCTTCAACACAGACCCATGTATTAACCGGGTATATTTCTTCCCATTGGTTTTGTGTCCAAGTTTTTGGTTAGGGCTTTATTGTTGTCATTGTTTTAATTGTTCTTAATTTTTGATGTTTTTCAATATGAAGCAGTGAACTGAATGGAAATAAGAGGGCTTATAAAGAAGTCCTTCTAGTCAAACCTGATATCTTTAAGTAATTGGACTGCATGTTGCCTAGTGGGAAGGAGCCATTTAACGTACTAAGAGCAGATCAAAAAATTCCATCCTAGAAAAAGGATCCCTTACCTTTTTCTGTCTAGCTTTTAAAGACCTAAGCCTGTTTATAGCCAAAAGCATAGAACTCCCTATAACTGAAGGCCTAGGTCATAGAAACTTTGGTGGAACTGAGCATCCCCTACAGCCCCACTTCAAACCACAGAAACCCAGAAACCCACCAGAAACTAACATTGAAATGAAATTTGCTATTTTCCTTGCTGTACTCATTTTTCTGTATTTTCACATAATGTAAAAGCTCAAGGGACCAATGATGATTGTTAATGTAGAACAGGTAATGATATTTGCACTGGAAAAGGCAGTTATTAGTACAAAGAAATGAAAGATGGTACATAAAGTCTCATAGGTATAATATGTCCCTAAAAACAGGGATACCTTTAAGTGACTTTCAGGAGGAATATCTGTTAAATGAGTGTGATTCCCTGAATTTTTGTTCCTGTGCATCCCTATACCAGCATCCTCAATGTTACCCGAAAATGCTAATGGGGTCGGAACTTCTTTTCTTCACAAAGAAGAACAATGTTCGTGGGATGAGATGGAGGTGGGGAGAAAGACTAGTTTCATACAACTGTTTTGGGACCATTCTCCACCAAGACATGTAAGGGCAGAATGACAGAAGTTTTGAAAGAGCTTGTCAGCCAGTTGGGTCACAGATGGAAAGTTAAAATGACCTTCCAAGGTCATAGTTTGCACAGCTACATAATGCAATGAATGGGTCAAATTGTCCCCACAACTTCTGTCAATAGGGACACATAAAGAGCATCCATCTCACTGACTACAATTTATTTCAGTGAACAGAAAAGCTGTATTCATGGTGGAGCTCACTGCCTGAATTTTGACAACTTCATTTTTAGCTTTAACAGAGATGTAATTTGCTGCAGCGCAGGAGGACTTAGAGTCCTTCTGTCCCTTAGGTAGACAGGCTGATGTTGCATCTGCATCATTTTTCAATAGTTTAGCTTATCTACTCATATGACACTGAGTAGAAATTGCTAATGCTTAAGCATTGCTAATTTTATGCCTCAAATTGGACATATTAGGACAAGATAAGCTCTCTCAAAGAAAAGCAAGGAGTTATAGTGAGTTTGTTGTTGACATGAGGGTGGTTAGGTTTTTGAAAGAGAGATGCTTTAAAAAAACTTTCTCCAAAGTGTCATAAAGCACAACATGTAATTTAAAACCCATTTGGATAATTGACTGATTTGACAAGAAGACAACCTCAAAATTAAACTATATATTAGAATCAAGGCATGATATGATTGTATACCATCAGAACGTAACACTTTGGTATTTTGATAAGTGTCTCATAAGGGACTAAAGTGAGTACGCATATTTCCCCTAATGTTTCTGTAATTTAGATTCTTTGTTTAGAGCTGTGATTCGGGAGTGATCAAGCTTTACAGAAACTCCGGGAGCTGATTGACAAGCCTATTTTCAAGAAAAACTGCTGTGTTTAATATTTTATTACATAGCAAAATGTGTCAATGCATTGGGCTTTCTTCTGACTGTCTTGCAATCTTTCATCAGGTTTCATCAGAACAAGAAAAGGAGCAAGAAACTTTAAACACGAAAAGCAGCACTGAGCCTCTCCCAGCATCAGACATGAAGAAAAAAATGGAGGGGTACCAGGATTTTGCAGCGAGGCCCCTGGTGTCTACAGCGGACACAGAAAAGGACAGCAAAACAGATCAAGGTGCCAACAGTGAGAAGGTGGCAGAGGAGGCAGGAGAGAAGGGGCCTGCACCTCCACTCCCGAGTGCCCCTCTGGCCTCTGAAAGAGACCCAGGGGCTGGCAAACAGTCCCTCGCCTCTCCCAGTGCTCTTGTGGACTCAAAATCTGAACCCAAGCCCTGCTGTTTTACAGAGAGCCCTGAGAATGAACTCCAAGACACATCCTTCCCTGGCTTCCCCAGCACGCAGCCACCACTGGCAAACCAGAGCGAGATGGACGATGACAAAGTGCCCGCGATGGCGGATTACATCGCCAACTGCACCGTGAAGGTGGACCAGCTGGGCAGTGATGACATCCACAATGCACTAAAGCAGACCCCAAAGGTCCTTGTGGTCCAGTCATTTGACATGTTCAAAGACAAAGACCTGACTGGGCCCATGAATGAGAACCATGGGCTCAACTACACCCCCCTGCTCTACTCAAGGGGTAACCCAGGCATCATGTCCCCATTGGCCAAGAAAAAGCTTTTGTCCCAAGTGAGTGGGGCCAGCCTCTCCAGCAGCTATCCCTATGGCTCCCCACCCCCTTTGATCAGCAAAAAGAAACTGATTGCCAGGGATGACCTGTGTTCAGGTTTGTCCCAGGCCCACCACGGCCAAAGCACTGACCACATGGCGGTCAGCCGGCCGTCAGTGATTCAGCATGTGCAGAGTTTCAGGAGCAAGGCCTCTGAGGACAGAAAGAGCATCAACGACATTTTTAAGCATGACAAACTGAGTCGATCGGATCCCCACCGCTGCAGCTTCTCCAAGCACCACCTCAGCCCCCTTGCTGACTCCTATGTCCTGAAGCAAGAAATCCAGGAGGGCAAGGAGAAACTCTTAGAGAAAAGGGCACTGCCCCACTCCCACATGCCCAGCTTCCTGGCTGATTTCTACTCCTCTCCTCATCTCCACAGCCTCTATAGACACACCGAACACCATCTTCATAATGAACAGACATCCAAGTACCCGTGCAGGGATATGTACAGGGAATCGGAAAACAGTTCTTTTTCCTCCCACAAACACCAAGAAAAGCTCCACGCAAACTATCTCTCCTCTGTACATCTGCAAGACAAAAAGTCAGCTGCAGCAGAAGCCACCACGGATGACCAGCCAACAGATCTGAGCCTTCCCAAGAACCCACACAAACCCACGGGCAAGGTCCTGGGTCTGGCCCACTCAGCCACAGGGCTCCAAGAGAGCAAAGGTGTCTCCCAGTTCCAGGTCATAAACAGCCACAATCGAGACTGTCACCCCAAAGCCTGTCGGGTATCACCCATGACCATGTCAGCTCCTAAAAAATACCCTGAAGCGCTCTCAAGGTCAAGCAAACCTCATCACGTGAGACTGGAGAATTTCAGGAAGATGGAAGGCATGGTCCATCCTATCCTGCACCGGAAGATGAGCCCTCAGAACATAGGTGCAGCGCGTCCCATCAAGCGCAGCCTCGAGGATCTGGACCTCATGATTGCTGGCAAAAAGGCCCGGGCTGTGTCTCCCCTGGACCCATCCAAGGAGGTCTCTGGGAAGGAGAAAGCCTGTGAGCAGGAGAGCGAAGGCAGCAAGGCGGCTCACGGTGGGCATTCCGGCGGCTCGTCAGAAGGCCACAAGCTCCCCCTCTCCTCCCCTATCTTCCCAGGTTTGTATTCTGGGAGCCTGTGTAACTCGGGCCTCAACTCCAGGCTCCCAGCAGGGTATTCTCATTCTCTGCAGTACTTGAAAAACCAGACTGTTCTTTCTCCACTCATGCAGCCCTTGGCTTTCCACTCACTTGTGATGCAAAGAGGAATTTTTACATCACCGACAAATTCTCAGCAGCTGTACAGACACTTGGCCGCGGCCACACCTGTAGGAAGTTCATATGGGGACCTTTTGCACAACAGCATTTACCCATTAGCTGCTATAAATCCTCAAGCTGCCTTTCCATCTTCCCAGCTGTCGTCCGTACACCCCAGTACAAAACTGTAAGCCCAGCTCTGCCAGCATCCCAAATGGTGTGGCTAGAAGAGCTTCACTCCTTACCCTGGGGGTGATGGCTTATAGAATTAGAAGTCAGTATTTCTTCTAATCTGGGGGTAAGATCAGTTCCAGCCAAAGTGGCCAAGAGAGGAGGCAAGCATGCCTGATTTTTCTGGGACGACACCAGCCTTGGCTGGTCTGTCTTGAGTCCCTTCCAACACAGATGCCCCCACACCCCAGCTGGTTCACTTCGCACAGGGGTCTTCTGAATGGATTCATGTGTATCCAGGAAGAACTTCAAGGACCCCGAGTTCCCATGGTCAGGAAACAATCTGGGCGAAAAGGAGGCAGGCATTTCAAAGGAAGGGGCAAGGAAGACTGGCAAACCTATACCACGGGATGCCCCTGTTTTCATAAAACTCTCCAAGGTTCAATCAATGCAATGTATAGTGAAACTTCAACCGATCTTTTGTTTTGACACTATTAAACAATCCAGAGAAGTAAACACTGTTAAATTGACTGTATATATTTGCTTCTTAAAACTACCCGTATCACTGTTTGCTCTCCTAATTTATATACAGGTAGTTCCATTTTCTCCCAGTTCCTTCTTGTCCCTTTATTATTATTTTTTTTAATTAAACAGTATCGCTTTTGTTTGCAGGTCTTCTGTTTTTGTTTTGTTTTGTTTTAAAGGCTGACTGACTGTCCTAGTTGTTGATGTGTGTCTGTAATTTTTTCCACATCTTACCATTTTTGAGCAGCTTTGGGTGGTAAAGTTATTGTTTACAAATTGAAGCAACTGATTCTAGTGGAACAAATGAAAAAGAAACATTTGAGCACACCATAGTGCAAAGAACGTTCCTTTGCAGATCCACAACTTCTGGACTTTGTTCCTCATAAATGGCATAGTTGAAAGAGCTCATACACTGCTTACCCGACCAAATGCTTTGCTTTGAAGTATTGGGTGATGTGAAAATATCAAGCATTGTACTTACCTTATCTAGGCTGTGAAACTGTTCTACATACCAGAGAAATCATAAAAACAAAAACTTCACTGGCAGCAAGCTGCCGAACAACAACAGAGTCTAGAGGACATACTTGTGGGCTGCACAGATATTTTAGGAATTCCAGAAATTAGAACAGGAGCCAGAATGATTTACATTGGTGTTGGCCCTGATCCCTCTAAGCAGTCCAGGAAAGGGGGTTGGGAAGAGGATGAAGCTCGACTACCCAGAAGAAACGAGCAGCTGGAGGCCCACACTCCAGGCACCTTCCCTGGGCTGTGGACTCTGGGGTAACAGGTAGTCATGTTGCCTTCAACATGTTGATTTCTTGCTGTTTCCAAGAAGAACTTCCCAGACCATGTGTGTGGAGCTAATTGGCATACTGGATTACCCATTCGAAAGAGAGTCATCCTGTTTGGGTTTCCTGGGCATGGGTTTTATGTGTATGCTCTCACATACGGTGGTTGGTGTCATGTTTGTGACCACCTGGCAATACAACCCGCTTTATAATTTATTGTAGTGTTGGAAAGAAAGGGTCAAGCTGTGCAAGCAGACAAAATATGTGGAGAATGTATACTGTCATTCTTGCCACGTCGTTGCATTTGCTGCCAAGATGTAACATCAAGGTGGATGCATTTTCTAAGCGTGTTAAAAGTTGATCCATGCAGAGAGTGATTTTCTTTCCAAGTCCCATCCCTGCTGATAAGAATGCTTTGATGAAGTCCCAGCCAACCCTCCCCTCCCCCAACACTACCAGTAGGCATTAGGACCATAGTTAACCAAGTCTTTTACCTCTGAGATATTTAATTCTATGAAAATTGATGACAATTTTCAACTTCTAAATAGGTAACTCAACTGCAAAATAATCAAAACTGGTAAACAATGAAACTGCGGCTCTTAAACGAAGCCATGCATGCCGTGCATTTGTATTGAAATGTCTCCATGATACGAAGCCAAATATTCAATGTAACGTACTTAATATCCAAAGGTGGAAACAAAAGAATGTAGAGATCTAGTGTTAAGAGTTCCATTTGCTTCAATTAATTATTTACCTTCCTGTGGAATAATATATATATATTTAATAGAACCATAGGTAGACTAGTAGAATTTAGATTATAAATGTGTGAGTGCAGATTGTCCTGCTATTGCACAAGATAGAGGGGGGAAAATCTCAATTCCAGCTGGCAAAACGCTAACCAGGACCGATAGGAAGAAAGTTGCACTAGATTGAATGGTCACAGAATCAGAGGACATGGAAGATGAAGCAAACTCCAGTGTCTCTGCGGCAGACATGGGCTAGATCGGACGTGGTTCCTATGAGTTTGTTTCTCAAAGAAAGCTGGGGGCCGTCCATCCCTGGTGGAGCTCACCTATCCATTTGGAATATGGGGCATTTGTTTTCCCCACTGGGATGATTTCAGTCTGCTTTCATCATGTTGGAATTCGATCACACCATTTTCAAACAATGTTAACATAGTCCAGCTTTTGTTTTTCTCTTCTCTTCCAAGAGGAGACTCACTGTTTCTGTCTGAGGAAGCTCATACCCTCAGCAAAACATCAGGACAAATAAAAAGAAATGGGGGCACACATTCCCAACAGAAGCAGTGTGTTATTTGTTTTAAAACTCCGCACAGAGATCTTGGAAATCTTTCAAAAAGGCCATTGAATTCTTCATTGGCTGAGAACTACATTTTAAAAAGTCTTAAATAGGGCTTTGTTTGCATTGTTTGAGTTCAAGGGGCCTTATTATTGAATGGAATTGCACAAGCCTTTCTTTGTGCAATCAGACCATTGTTATTGGTAGTTCTGTAAAGGAAACTGTGGGATCTAATTGGCAATGGAGTCATAAATCTATTTACTGAGTGTGGCTTCCAAGAAATGTTGCAATTCAAAATGCACTAAGTCCATGATTTACTGGAGATTTGGAGATTCTAAATAATATTTTTTAAAAGCCTTTCCATGCAACTTCTGATTTAATTTTTGGCAACTCAACATAAAAAAAAGAGAGAACAGCCCAAGTTTCAGAGTAAAGTATTCTCCTATTAAGTGATTGGAACTTGTAATATTTGCCACAGGACTGACTTATTTATTTACTAGCTAGAAGCTCTTAAGTTCACTTGTTTATCAGGGCATATACAGAAGGGTTTGTTAAAACTCAATGTTGACTTTACAACTTTCTGACCTGGTGCATGAATTCTCAAGTACTGTATTTCACTGTGTTGGTGTGTCTGATGGAAATTTCGAGGTGATCCTACAAAAATATTTTATGTAGTGTGCCTTCAAAGAGAACCATTTATTTCTCTTCACTCGTGTCCCACAAAGTCACATTTGGTGGTGGTCAGCCAAGTCCCATCTGGTCCAGTTTTACTCTTGTCCCAATTTTAAAGAAAAATGGGAACAAGTGTGCCCACACCATTGCAACGATTATCTTGAGCACTTAAATTCCAGTGTTGGCTGTTGATGTGTTTGATATTCTGCTTGTCTCCCCACGGTTGAAATATGTCTGAAGAATAGCAGCATAATCTCTTGGCTGTTTATACTTTTTTAAATTTTCCTGTGTTGTAAATATTGTATACTTTTGGTGATTCCAGCTATGTAACCTCTGCTCTGTAAGGTGATTATTTGTATATAGCAACATGGCCCAGTGATATTATATAGTTTCCCAATGGAGAGGTTATTGAGTAACCTTTGCATTAGTTTAAACACTACCAGAAGAATGCTGAGCCAACTATAAACACTCAATTTTGTATGTTTTCCAAATTGTACTTATTACTGCTTTTGATACTGTATTACGTGCCAATAGTTTCCCAATCACATAGCAGGCAAGAGATATTTTGTACTTTTTGATCCACTGTAATATTTAATAAAAAATGTTACTATCTGTTTCCTTTTGGGTATGAGTATTCTTTCACTCCTTCCCTAGGATCCCCATGGCCTCACCAGAGTACTTTCTACCCCATTGTGTCCAAATTGGACAACAGCGATAATGGTGATGATGATGAGGTCTGTAGGCTGTTAACCTACTGAGTGCCCAGTTGGCATACAGTATCTGTAATCTTCACGATGCCACACAAATATGGCTATGCCCACTTTATTGCTAAGAAAACTAAAGCTTAGGTAAATCAGCTTGCCCAAGATCACCTGAAAACAGAATGGCAGGGTAGAATTTGAACCCAAGGCTTTTAGGTCTATGACTTCCTTTGTATACCATACTCCTCTCCTGGCAGATAACAAAAAAAAATCACTGTTCATTCAGTCAACAAAGATTTACTTATGCTTCAATTGCCAGGCATAGTATTAGGAGCTGGGATTACAATGGTGAGTGAAAAATGAGTATTGTCTCTGGAGCTTATAAATCTTATGGGAAAGGTTGTTAATCAAACAGTCAGTCACCCATGTAAATACAAACCTCAGCCTGACCTAGTTCTGAGGAAGAGGAGTGTGATAACTAAAGTGACAACATGAAGAGGAAGTGGTGACTAAACTGATACGTGAAGGATGATTATCAGTTGACCAGAGCTGAGGGAATTGGGAGAAGACTAATCCAAGCCCAGTGTACCATCTGTACTAAGACCCCAAGGCAGAAACAAGTTTGGCTTGTCGTAGGAGTTGAAGAAAAGCCTGTGTGACAGAAGCATCCAGGGAATGAGGTTGAGTGAGGTTGGAGAGTATAGCAGGGTCAACTGAGTGCATACGTCCCAATAGATGGGCATTTTCATCTTTATCCTAAGCAAGAAGAATTTTAAGCAGGGAGATGACATGTTCAAATTTGTCTTTTTCATTATTGTTCTCTGGCTGCTGTGTGAAGACAGATGGAGAGAATTCTAACACCAAGGTGGTGGTTATTTCCATTGGGGTGATAGAATGGAAGAGTGGACACACTTAAGAGGTTCTCAGGAGGAAGGATGAACAGACTTGGTGATAGATTAAATGGGACAACAGATAGATACTCGGGAAGGATTGGAAAGCTAGGGAAACAGCATATTCTGATGTCTGGTGATGATGGTCAAAGAATTCTGATCTTCTGTCCCCTTAATCCTCTTCATCGGGGTCCCCCAGGGTTTTGCTCAGGTTATTACTATTTGAAATGAGGCTTTCACAAAGTAGCACCCCATGTGCTCCCTTCTGAATGCTCCCAGACATTGTGGGGAGCAAGAGCATGGGCAGATTTTGATGAGTGTCTTGGATTACAACACACATCATCTGATCAGGGTGGACTTTGAATAGAAGAGAGTAAGCTGCTAGCAAGCATGTCACAACTTGGGGGAGGACACATTTTGTTAAATAACACAAGACCCTTTTTCTTACTGAGGTTGAGATCCTTACCCTGCCCACCCTCAGGCCAGCAGAAGTTGCAGCAACATGTTAGGGGCTTCACCCTCTTCTTGCTGGCTGTCAACCTTTGATTAATCCAAACACCCAACACAGGAAGAACCCCTGGCCCCATGGTCTCCTTGCTCTCATTCTGATTCATGCGTATTTCATCATATCACATGAATTGTTATGAGTACATCAAAAGAATGTTCTTCCATCTATGACACATTCAGCATCTACAGATCTGATATTGAATCATACCCAACAGGAAACATCGTGATAAGTTATCTATTTTTACCAGGCCTAACTGGCAAATACTGTTGGGAAGGAGGGTACTTTCACTAAAGATGTCACTCACAGTGCAAAGGCAATGAAAATGCCCAGTGATTTATTATAGGAAAGTGGCCAAAGTTGACAAATGTTTCAGGGCTGATAGTGGCCAGAAAAGGGGTAATCATTTACATCAACACGCTGTAATTGACAGGAGAGGGAGGGATGGGGGGAGTGACCTCTGGCCAGGAATAATGTGAAAGAAAGCTTAGCCTTCAAGTTTGCCCTGCAGAGTATAATAAATCACATTAATTTGGGCTTTACTAATTCAGAATTCCTGAATTTTGGAATCGCTAGGCTAATTCCTGGGATTAAAAGAAATTCTAAAACTTGTTTAACCAACTTTAAAAAGCAAACTATTTTTAATCATGCTATAAGCATTCAACTAGCCCAGTAAGGGCAAGGTGCTACGCTCCTTGAGGCACGCATACAAGGACAACTACTACTTTAATTATTGTTGAAACCCTCCAGGACGGTGCTGCCTGGTAGAACTGCCTGAGATGGTGGGAAGGTTCTGTACCTCAGAGTTTTTCAATACTGTAGCTCCTAGAAAATATGGCTATTGGGCCCTTGAAATGGGCCCAGTGTGAAGGAACTAACTTTAATTTCATTTTTAGTTCATTTTAAATTTAAATAGCCACATAGGACCAGTGGTCACTGTATCGAACAGCAGAGCTCCAGAAGGTCCAGTTGGCCGGCGTGCATATACAGACAGACTCAGTTACAGGTAGGTCAATAGTGCACCTCACCTTTTAACACAAACACTAAAGCAGGCAACATCGTGTCTGCTGGCCAAAATTTCATTAATCGATGAGGCGTTACTACAGATTTAACGTTATTTTTCGCTGAAGATTTACACTTCATAGGAATTTAAGTAGAAACTAAACAAATAAATTATTAAGAGAGCATTAAGAAAAAAGTTTACAGTTATGGCATTTTGTAATCCAGTCCTGCCTTTTATGTTAAGTCTGATGGTGTGACATTTGAAAGCAACTTCTAGAAAGTCTATGCAATGTTAGTGTGGCCATGTTCAAGCCACAGTGCTCCACTCCATCAGTAGTTCAATATTTATCTCTGTAGACTGGGTGAGTATTCAGCATGAGGGCGATGACCAGCTGCGGAGAGGAGGACCCACAGACCAGGGGTGGAGGAATCCACACTAAACATAAATGCGGTGTCCTAGTCCTTGTACTTCACACCTAGGATGTCCTGCCCCCTGACCCAGAAATTCAAGCGATCAGCCAAAAGCGTTGGCAGAACACCCTAAGTATGTTTGTCAATTTATGAGGCAAAAAAGACTGAAGACTCCAGGAAATAGTATTAGGAAAGAAAAAAAGGATGCAGGAGACCTTTTACATTTTTGGAGAACAGCATTAACTTTAAGCCTAGGAGCTGGAAAATTTCAGATGAGAGAAGATATTTTCTATAAAAACAGAAGTGAACAAAGCTTTCCCAAGAAGAAATATAAAACTCAAATAATGATTAAAAATTTGATTAGTAGTCAAATAGTTCTCCACAAAAAAGCACCAAGACCAAGCAGTTTTAAGAAGTGTCAGAGAACTGAAAAAGAGGAAAAGTTACCCAAATCTTTTTATGAGTTTATTTTGACCTCATTACTAAAAGGGACAGTGAAAAAGAGAAATAAATAGAGACCAATCTTACTTGTAAAGCAGATGCAGAAATCATAAGTAAAATATCGGCAAAATATAAAAGTTTATGTTTGAAAATATACATTCATATATATATAAATATCCAAATTACATACATGTGCTTATATACTAAAATAGCATACATGTCTAAAATGTATTAAAAATAATACTATATAATGACCAAGAAGAGTTTATCCTAGAAATCTACAGCTGGTAGAACATTAGAAATTCTATTAATATAATAACATGTAAAAGCCACCTGGAAAAATATTATGTTGGATCCACATCTCAAACAACACACAGAATACTTCCCCAGAAGGAAACATGGGAGGATCGTTTTATAATCCTGTAGTGGGGAAAACCATTATATGACTCAAAATTTAGAAACTATAAAAGACTGATTATTTATCTACACAAAAATTAAATTTCTATTGGCAAAAAATAAGCAAGTTCAAAATGCAAATATTACGTAGGTAATAAATATTGCAATTCATATCACAAAGGGCTAATCTATTGTATAAAGGGGCCTTAGAAATCAGGTAGAAAATGGGAAAATGACAGTAAAATGTACGAATCCGAAGTACACAGTTCAACGAAACTTGACAAATGTCTACAGCCATGTGACCAAGATCGAGGACAGAATATAGCTCATCTCTGTTTGGGTGGGATGCTTCCTCGTGATACTTGCCAGTAGTCAGCTGACCTAGACTCACCCAGCAGGCGGTCGCCATCCTGATTTCTGTCATCAGATTTGTGTCACTGGTTTTTAGCAGTTTTTTAAAAATTGGGAACACAAAGATATGTACCATCATGTCCTTGTTTTTACTTAGCATAGTGCTACAAGTCATTTCAGCGTAACATGATGGAAAGCAATTTGGCAAAATCCAGAAAAGCTGTAGGTGTGGTTACTGTAACTCACGAGGACACATCCAGGTAGACACTGAGAAGCCTCACACTTCGTTCGCAGGAGTAGGTCGGAGGCTGCTCGTTGCAGCGCTGGTTCCCATCATACACACAGAAACTACAGAGACGCAAAACGACATAAAAGTCCATAAATGGAATAACGTGTAGTTGTTAAAATGAATATTTTAAATGTCCGTCTATCGATGTAAAGAAGCAATCAAAAATGTAATGCTGAATGGAAAAAAAGGCATGTTGCAAAAGAGTTCACACAGTATGATAAAAATTCAAAATGTAATAGGGTAATATTGTTTATGGATGTATTTAAGGAATATAGGAAAACATAAAGAGGAACACTTTAACATCAGGTTATTCACAGGAGGGAGGAGAATCTGATGGGGGAAAAGACCTTGAACTCCCTGTGAGATTATTTCTGGGGCAAAATGGCAAAATGTTAATATTTATTGAATTTGGGTGGAAAGAATGTGATGTTATTATTACAGACTTTTGCATATTTCAAATTTTTCCCACTTTATAAAATAAACTAATTGACATGTAACACCACACATGGAGTGAAGACACGTGGGTTTACAGCCTCCAAGCCTCAGTTAACTCATCTGTAAATTGGGGATAGATAACACTTGCCTCATCTCCTTTCTGTGTTGCTGTCAGAATATGAAAGCATTTAGTAAGCAGTGAAGGTCCATGCAGCTAACATTGTTACAATTGCGGATGTTGAAGATTGCTGCATCACAGAACTACACAAATCACCAGTCACGCAGAAAGTGCCAACTCCCTACCGTCCGTCAGCCCCTTGCTAAGCATCCGCCAAATACTTTTTGCCCACATATTCCTCATAACTACCTGGAGAGATGGGTATACTCTGCTATTATCATTCTTATTTCACAAGTAGACGCAGGCATAGAAAGGCTAAGTGCATTACCCAAGGTTCCTGGGGAAGTGAGTAGAAGAGACAGGTTTAATTCAGGCCCATCTCATTCCAAAACTTCTGCTCTTAATCACGAGGTGGCTGTTACCCAGTCCAGGCATGTCAATGTTCATACAAAGATATCTTCCAACACTCTAGCCTGTGTTATCAGGACTCCCACCTACCGCTCCTCCTTCCATCCACCACCTCCTCCCGTAACCTCTCTTCAGGGCAGGTGGGACTTTTTCCTGGCTGCCTAGTGCTGAGCAACACGAGGAATCTCATTGGAAGAGTTCAGATCCCCCACAGAGAATATCTTTCCGCTCCTTGGCTCTGTCCCGATTCCTCCCCACCCGAGGGCCTCCACCGCCCTGCCCTTTGTTTCAGAGCCAAGAGGGCCAGGGAAGCAGCTATTACACTGGTGCTGGTGGGTTAAAGAAGAGCACCTCTCTGCTTTTCTTTTGGGGCAAAGTTTTACAGATTTCAAAGACATGATGGGAGTGATGTATGATTGCAGCCCCTGTTCTGTGTGTGGGTGGGACGTCTTTGTGCACAGAGCAGCGAACAGGCCTATCCACAGTGGGAGGATCAGCGTGGGTCTCCAACATTTCTCCTGAAAAACTGAGGCTGCAAAGTAATGGGGCTAGTTTCATGGGCCAGGAAGATTCACTCATTTCCTCCTCTGTGTGTGTGGAAACGACACAGTACTGTGCCGTTTCCACATATATAGACTCGTTATAACAATCCTGTGGAGTTATGATATTATGCCTTGCTTACAGATGTGGAAACTAAAGCTCAGAGCGGTCAAACAACTTGTCCGAAGTCATCTAGCCCATTTATAGCAAAGCTGAACCTCAAGCCCAGAGAGACCTTCTGGCTCTAGAGCATGTCTTAGACCATCAGCTATTCTATTTCACAGGTGCCTCAGCAGGAGTAGAAAAACATCCTATCAACTCCCTTACATGTTGAGCACTGGGGTTACCATGCTCCCTCACTTACAATGTCTGATTCCTGAAGGATGTTCCCTCCATGTGTGAAAGCCACATCACATTCAGGAAGGAAGTGAAGATTTCTTTAATTTGGGAAATTCTACAAGAGAACCAAAAGGCAATCATCTCATCAGCTTTGGCAGCTTCTTGAATTAGTAAGCAGCTCAGATCAGGGGATATCAATGTTGGTGGATGAAAAATGGACTTGCGTGCAAGCTCTAATTTAGTGACCTTGTAAGGGCAATGTTTGTTGATCCCTTTTTTGCAACACAAGCAAGGCTCTGAGTTCTTCATACACAGTATTTCATTCTTCTATTAAAACTCTTAGTAGATAAGGAAACTGGGGTTTAGAAGGAGTAACTTGCCCATGGTCACCCAACTAACAAGTGTTCATGCTGTGATTACGAACACAGGATGGCTGGCTTCAAGGCCCCAGCGCCCAGCCTCTACGTTGAACTGAAACTGCAGGGCTTCACCCCCAGGATTTGTGGCTTTGCTGCCAGGCTCCCGGTGTGAGTGACCGGAGGCCTGCACAGCCACCTTGGGCCTTCTCCATCTGGCCTCTTGCCAATGGCTCTTTTTCAGCTTCTCTGTCTTTGGGATGTCCATCTTAATGAAGTTCATTGTTTACCCATCACTGTTCCTGCCCTATTGCCACTCCTCCCATCCAGACCCATGACTTGTTTGTGCCGGGCCATAGTCCGCCCATACATTCCTAACTTTCATCAGAACTGGGCCCTGTGTCCTGCCTCATGTGCGTGGCATGAAGGAACCCACAGAAATGTGGAAATGGCAAAATTCCTCCATCCAACACAAACTATGATATGCTCATGAAATATTTTGGAAAAAATACCCTCATCCATAGCTTCCTTGGGAAACTAAGTCACCATTAATCCTTTTAAATTAAAGATGGAGAGTTTAAAGCTCTTGCAGGTCACAAAGGCATGGAAAAGCCATGGTCATCTTCTCTGGTGCCAATTTACTCCATCATTAAAAAACATGACTTTTATATTGAAAATAACACCAATATGTAATGAAAAAATTCTTCTGAGTTTAACATAAAACCAAAGACGTTGAAAGTGTCCATTTTACAGCAGGCTGCTTTAGGCTGCGACCCAGCAAACACTCACAGGGTGACTCCTATGTGCCGGCCACAGCGCAGGACCCCGATGACAGTGCTGAGGAAGGAAGCCTCTTCCTGTTCCTCCCAAGGCTGGAAGTCTAGCAAGGAAAACAGACATGAAATCAGTACTTCTAAGTGTGCTATGTATTTTAAAAGATGACAGTCAAAGAGGTTTAAAAACACAGAGAAAGGAATGGTAACTTCAACTAGGATTCAGGGAAGGGTTTTTTTAAGAAAGTAACTTTTAAGTAGAGATGTGGCAAGTGATGAATGAGGAAATAAGGTACATGAAATCTCACAAACAAAAGAGCGTGAAGTGTTCTAGGAACTGAGAGAAGAGTCTGTGGTTGCATTGGGGAAGCAGGATTTTGGGGGAAAGTACCTGAATAAGAAAATATGAAAAGCACTAACTGAGTGCATTACAACTGTAGCACCACTGCCTGTAAAATGGGACCAGTCAAACTTCAGTAAAATTAATGATTTGACATATATTAACCCTTGTGGGATAATTTATAGTCTAAAAGAATGCTTGGCCCAGAAAACCTGGGAAAACCAACTGGAAAATGGTATGAAACAAGAGAATTAAAAAATAGTTGGAAAGTAAATATATAAAACCAATGCTTTCCTTAAACTATTACTTGTTAGAAATTGTGGCAAAATAAAAGATCTAATTTAAGTAACAACCAAAAATAATCCCAAGGGTCAATGTAACAAGGCATTTGCAGGACCTTTACTGCTTTATTATTGACAAATATAAAGATGGCTGAAGACATTAAAAGACAAACTATTGTCTTTGATAGGAATATACCCATTCTCCCTAAATTAATGTGTAAATTCCTTAAAATCCCAATTAAAATAGCAATTTTTTTAATTTAGCAAAAAGTTTACCTGTGAAACAAAAAGTGAAGATGAATCAGAAAACATTCTTAAATTTTTTTCTTAGCCAATATATATTCTACTCATCACAACTCCTCCATCAAATATCATTTCACATATTGAAACTGACCTTGCAATGTGCACAATTCTGGCAAAAGATTTATGTAAGTCATTCTGATATTTCATATTGTATTTTGTCTTTAAAAAAATGTTCACCGTGATTCACAGAATTCATTTCATGACCTAATGGGTCACACACATAATGTGTAAACCACTGGCATACAGACATTTTGCACTGTTATGTTGGTATTGTTTTAAGAATATTTTACTCTTAGCCCTGGCTGGTGTAGCTCAGTGGATTGAACGGGGCCTGTGAACCAAGGGATCGTGGTTCAATTCCCAGTCAGGGCACATGCCTGGGTTGCAGGCCAGTTCTCGGCAGGGGACGCATGAGAGGCAACCATACATTGATGTTTCTCTTCCTCTCTCCCTCTCTCCTTCCCTTCCCCTCTAAAGATAAATAAATAAAATGTTTAAAAAAAGAATAGTTTACTCTTTATGCTAATACAATTGTCCCAATTTCCCCCCTTTCTCCCCTCCCCCCATCCTACCCTTCTTTTCCACAGTCAATCCCCACACTGTTGTCCATGTCCATGGGTCCTTCACATATATGTTCTTTGACTAATCCCTTCACCTTCTTTCAACCAGTCCCTACCTCCTCCCTCCCTTCTTACAGTTGTCAGTCTATTCTTTGTTTCTATCTTGATGACCAGAGAAACTAGTTGATCTGTTAGACTGTTGGCTGGTACAGGACCTTATTTAAAGTGGTAAATATATATCTGAGATTGTCATTCCTGATACTTTTTGGCAGGGGAGTTTTTAAGAGCATCAGTCATGCTCTGATTTAAGTGAGGCTCCATGAGGTTTTTAATGGTTAGGTCAACTATCAGGTTGGAGCTGGTGATATTTTTTAAAATTTTTAAAGTTTATTTATTGATCTTAGAAAGAGAGAAGAAGGGTGAGAAAGAGAGAGAGATTGATTTGTTGTTCCACTTATTTATGTATTCATTGATTGATTCTTGTATGTGCCCTTACTGGAGATGAAACCCGCAATCTTGGTGTATCAGGAAGATGCTCCAATCAACTGCGCTACCTGGCTAGGGCCTGCGGATATAAGTACTTCCTTGGAATGCATCCATGACCTCCAGCCCAGTGCCACAGGCCGTACATCTGGCCTGATGAGCAGCAATTCTGCTGCCCCCTCCCCCATTCTTTCTGCAATACTACTTCCGGCCTACCCTCAGCATCCACAGCTATCCCCAGAAAGCTTCTTGAAAATAGAAAACAATAAGAATAACTATTCCAGTCTAATACTAGAATTATTTTAAAGCTACAATAATTAAATAATTTGTTATTAGGGAAAAATAGATCAATGAATACAGGTGAAGAGTTCATAAATGGAACCAAATTCATATGAGAATTTAGTATATGAAACAATAGCACTTCAAAACAACTAGAAAAAGGTAATTAGTCAGCAAATGGTATTGGAACAACTGGCTGATTGGCAAAAAAACAAAGAAAAATAAAGCTGGACGTCTATCTCACTTATTACACTAACATCAATTCCGGATGGATCAAACATTTAAATGTCAAAAAGAAACTATAAAAGTTCTGGAAGAATAAATGGCTGAGCTTATACACCAGGAATAGAGAATGACTTTCTGCGAAGGACCTCAAACCCAGAAACCATAAAGAAAAAGATTGATAAGTTTGTATAAAAATTCAAAATTTTTCTTGTAAAAAATACCATAAACTGAAAGAAATGACAAATGACAGTTGGGAAAATATTTAACTCATGTGACATGCAAGAAGCTAAATTCTTTCATTTTTAGGAAGCTCATGCAAATAAAATAAAGAAATGGTAAACAATGCATACCAGTAGTCAATTGCCAAAGAGTGAAATAAAAATATGAAATATGAAAATACGCTCAATATTACTCATAGGGAAAGACATGCAAATTAAAAAGCAACAAGAGACTTTTTTTTAACTCAGATTGTGAGAAACTGAAGTGATGAGGCCCTCTTCTGAGAGGGCTATGGAGAGACGAGCACCGTCAGATGCTGAGTGGTGGCAAGGCGGAGTGAGCTGGCTCATTTCTGGAAGGAAACTTGGCAAAATTCATCTAATTTTAAAGGTGCGGCTATAGACTGAAAATCTGTTTCCTTCCAAAATTCATGTGTGAAATCCTCAACCTCCCCCCCACCTCCCAGTGTGATTGTATAAGGAGGCGAGGCCTTTGGGAGATGATTACTGGGATCAGCGCCCTCATAGAAGAGACTCCAAGGAGTTCCCTTTCACCTAGAGAGACAACAGATGATGCTGACGATGGGCACGCAGCTACACCATGTGAGAACACAGTGAAATGAGAGATGGACCATGTGAGAACACAGGGAGATGCCAGCCATCTATGAGCCAGGAAGGGGTTTCCACTGGACACTGAATCTGCTGACGCCTTGGTCTTGGACTTCTCAGCCTCCAGAACTGTGAGAAGTAAATCTCTTTATAAGTCACCCAATCTGTGGCACTCTGTTATAGCAGCCTGAATGGACTAAGACAGATACATACGATTTAACATAGTAATCACTGAGCTTGGAATTTACTTATATACATGTACTTCTGGGTGTTGTTCAAAAAATATACAAGTGTGTTCATCGTGGCATTTTTGGTAATAGCAAAACAAGGAAAAGAAACCTACCAATTAGGGCTTACATAAAGTATGGGGCTCCCATATGATGGGTTCTTATGCAGCTATGAAGAAGAATGAAGTTGTTTTGTGCATACAGAGATAGGAAGTGCAAGACTGTGTGTACAGCATCATCATTTTTATAGTGGTCATCAGTTATATAGGCACCAATAGATAGATGGTGATGTTAGATGCATAGATAGACAGATAGGCAAGCACACTGGCATAGACATAAACACATTTTCTGAAATTCTGTGGCTCCCTTGGGCAAAGGCACAGGCCTGAAGTATGCAGGCTTTTACAGTTCATTTTATATTTTGGTTTACTACTGGAAGTTTTCAATATACAGATTAACTATATTCATGAATTAAAATATGAACATGGATTACCTGGGTAATCCATGAATCCAAGAATAGTGGATTGCTTTTTTTTTTTCTTCTTTAAATGCCCATAGTTTTTAAAAAAGAGATTTTGCTTGCTCTGGGGAGGTGGTTCAGTTGGCTGGAGCATTGTCCTGTACACCAAAAGGTTGTATAAGTGTTCAATTCCTGGTCAGGGCACATACCCAGGTTTCAGGTTCAATCATCAGTCAGGGTAAGGACAGGAGGCTCCCGACTGATGTTTCTCTCTCACATCAATGTCTCTCTCTCTCTCTGTCTCTCTCTCTCTCTCTCTCTCTCTTTTCCCTTCCTCTCTCACTAAAATCATTATACATATCTTTGGGAGAGGATTTTAAAGAAAATATTTTGTGGGAGCAATAAAAACAAAGATACCAGGTCAGGTCTTGACCCAAAGGAATAAACCTAAAATGATGTCCTGTCCTACTGCTAGAGCTGGAGGAGGAAGTGTTTGTAGAGGAGGAGACTCAGCATCTCCCACATTTCCCACCTGCCTCACATAGTGATGGTCTTCCCTACATAACCATCAGGGAAGTGGGCTTCAGCATCAACAGGGTTAAAATAAATCAAAGGAAATTGGGCTTAAAAAGAATGTCGTTATGATTTGTGCAAGCATTTCCTCCCTATAGATAAAATTGAGCGAGATGACAAAAACAGATACCGGCGCACCTCATGTCTTTTCTCCCCCTTCACTTAGTTGGGAGACTAAGATGGCTCACACCCATCCTGCCTTCTCAGGGGCCCTGCATGTCCTGGGAGCCTAAACATGCAGCCGATTTCAGCTGGGTTCCAGAACCCCAGGATCATGGCCTGGACTCCCAGCTCAGTCTTCTCCCTTGCATCCCAGGTTTCTGAGGCTCTTCCTCTTCATGCTCCTCCTGAAAGTCAATTCTGTCTGATCAGTTGTATGGAGACCAGCTCTGTGTGCAGCATCACTCGGGGTTCAAGAGATAGGAAAACATGGCCTCTACACCCAAAGAACTGCTGGGTGCTTCTGAGGAACCTCAGGAAACCATAAGGCATCCATGCGACAGGAGGGATCTAAAGAAAGAATTTCAGCCAGAAATTTGAGATGGACTATATGGTATTGATTGGCTGAATCAGTCTGCAGCTAACCTGCTCTTTTTCCATACAGCAAGGGACAGCCCCATAACACTGTTCAGGTAAAGAGACATAAGCAGAAATCTTTGGGTGAGAAAAGACAAGATTTGTAAGAAGGACAGACCCAATCAGCGTGTTCCTCTGACCTTTTGGCCCTTCACCCTATTTCTTCACTTGGGAAGGTAGCCATGGGACTGTGGGTGAAGTAGCTGTCTTACAACCAGTGGCAACATGCATGAGAGTGAAGCCAACATGTTAAGCAGGGCAGAGTAGAAGAAAGAAAGAATTGAGTCTCCGCTGACATTGTTGGGCCACTGTACCATCCCTGATGACCCTGACATCTGGGTTTTTCATTATGTGAGAAAAATAAGCTTCCCTTATGTTTAAGTTACTGCCAATTGGATGTTCTGTTATTTGCAGCCAAATCCATTATTAACTGATTCACCTGGTCTTAAGAGGAAGTAGCTCTGATATAGCGGAAACTGCACTGACCTTGGAATCAAAAGATTTGGCTTCAGGTTGTAGTACTTAAAGTTTACCAGGATAAATTATTGCTTAAATTTTCTGGGTTTCTATCTCTATAAGTATAAAACAGGGTTAATAAACTACTCAGACACAGAGGGATCTGAGGACTCCATAAAAAGGGGAAGCAAAAGTCACTACATATAATAGGTCTCAACTCAATAAATATCTGAAAATATTTTTGTTGAAAACATGGAGGGACATCCAGGAGGAGAAGCTTACCTGGAATACAAATAGAGCAAGGTGAGGTGGAATGGAAGGCAGGAGTAGATAAGGGGAAACCTCAAGAAACATGAACAAGAAGGGGCAGTGGGCAAATCATCTTGCCTTTTGAAATGGACCTGGAATCTAGTCTTCCACAGAAATCTTGGGGCGAATGCAAATGATGGTGTCCAGAAGACTCCTTCTTCCCTCCCTTCCTTCCTCCCTCCTTCTCTTTTTTAAAAGGTAAAAACTATTTCAAAACCATTTAGGGAAGACACAATATTGTTCCAATTCACAGTGTAGAGATAATGGGGGCTGGTTTTGCAACCACGAAACCCACAAAGAGGATTGGTGCATTCTTCCATTCTCTTCCAATGGAACAGAACACATGAAGCCACTGTAAGCTGAATCAGGAATTGGGAGCTCTCCGGCCTGCCCTGTGTGTGTGCTCTTGGATGCTCTCCTAACCTCTTGGAACTTCAACTTCCTCATCTCCAAGATGGGAGTGCATGGAAAGGGGTGGTAGTTAGGGGAGGAGTTGCTTAGATAAGCTCTTGAGTATATTCTTATATTTATTGGTTTGTTGTCATCCCTGGGGCACAGGAGGGAACCTCTGATGGCTCATTTATCCCACCAATGTCTGCATTGATGAAATAGACAATCCCTTCTCCTAATGATCAGGGAGATAGACAATAACTGAGCAAACAAATAAAGAATTGGATCATTTTAGAAAGAGATAAGAGCTGTGAAAAAAAATAGGATGAGGTCATGGAAGAGAGCATGCCTGGGGGTCAGGAAGCTACTTGAAAGAGATGGGTCAGGGAAAAGCCCTCTGAGGTTACACCTTTGTGCATAGTGGAAGTGAGAAGCCAGCCACACCCCAGCTCCCTGCAGGACTCTGCCCTGATCCTTTGACTGACTACCCTGACTGGTCTCACTGCAGATGGTGACATGCTCCAAGTCCATGATAGCACCCTAATGAGCCCAGACTGGTGGTCTCCATGGCCCATGAGAATCAAGGCAGGTACAGCAAATCTCATGATATCCAAAGGAGAGGATGAGGAAGCCAAAGGCTGTGGAAGCCAATCCAAGAAGGAAGGCAGAAGTACTGCACTTCTATTTTATCTATTTTTTAAATGTTATTCTTTTCATATTTTATAGGGACATCCTTTATAATGCACATGATATATTTTTGAGATAGCAGTAATAGTGAACACTTAATAGTGCCGGCTACGTACTTAGATATTGGTCAAAGTGCTCAGATATATTAACTCCTTTTTTTATGACAACTGGTTATATACTGATATTATCTCCATTTTGCAGGTGACAGCATGGAGGCACAGCGAGGGGACTTACTTGAGTGAGACTTGGAGCCAAGCAGTCTGGTACCGCAGTCAGTTGGCCAGAGTCATTTAACCATTATGCTGTGCATGCTTTGTGTATCAAATCTGCTCTTTTAAGCACATGTATGGTTTTACTGGAGATTCAAGTTCAAACTTTTTGGAAATCTTGTGTCAAATCTTCTGTCAAATGGTTGAAGGCCATAGCATTGGCTCTAAAGTAGGAGAAAGTTGGGTTTTAATTCTTATTAACAAATATATTCATGACCTTTGTTAAAGATGGCAAGGCAGACCTTATCTGGGGGTGGGCGGGGCTACTACACGGTGTTTAACTGGACTCCACACCGAATACAACAAGGACAAGAGGAGATTTATAGGCAACAAGAAGAGTGGGGGTTACTGGATGGAAAATTAGCAGAGGAAGCAGGGGGGGTGAGGGAAATTTGGGGCAAACCAACTTTGATGGGATTTTTGCTAAACATATGCCAGAGTGGGGGATGAGAAAGCTGATCAGATATCAAGGGTGAGGGATACTCACTGAACTGACCCAGCAGGATTTGGGCTGAAACTGGATGAAACTGGCCAAGGACAGAGCCCAGGGATGAAGCCTGATGGGAAAGAGGCCTTGGAACAGGCCCGACTTCCCAAGTTTGAGGGAAGTCTTTGTCACCACCTGTGCTGTCACGCCCTGGGGGGTTAACTTGGGTAAGTTATCTAACATCTCTGAGCTTCGGGTTTTTCATCTGAAAAGTACAGATAATAATATCTTCTCTATATATTGCACAGATTAAGTGAAATAATGCTCAAGAAATACTTTGCACACCGCTTGGCCTAGTAAGTGCTATTAATACCATTGTTATTATGAAAGCTCTTGCTGAGGAACTAAGTCATTCCTGACAAAACCAGGCTCTCAAGACTCTTTTTCAAGAAGTGAGCTCTTGAAGAAATGGGTTCAGAAAACAAGCTACAGAGGCACAAGAAGGGCCTTCAGAGCTCAGGAGAGAAAAAAGCAAAGGTAATGCGCCTGGGAGAGTGGAGGAGGGGGAGAGGAGAGGGGCCAGCACGCTCTCGGGAAGGAGAGCGCCAAGACTCCTTAAATGCCCTGGTAAGTGTATAGCTTGGCGTGGCATCATTGCAGTGCAGTTTGTAATACGTATCAAAATATAAGATACCGCATATCTTTGGACTGAGTAATTTCATTTCCAGAAATGTATCCTAAAAAAATAATAGTACAAGAGTAGAAAGATGTGCCTGAGCATGTCTGGTGAAGCACTATTTAACATGGTAAAACTTGCACAATAACCTTACTGTCCATCAGCAGGCGATTGGTTAAACACATAATGGTGTTCATACAGTAGAATGCTATGCAGCCATTAAATGTGTTCAGTGATATGTAAAAACCAGCAAACACAGAGTGAAAAAGCAGGGTGCAAAATAATACATATAACATGATTTTTAAAAAGATTTTTATTTATTTTTAGAGAGGGGAAGGGAGGGAGAAATAAAGGGAGAGAAACATCAATGTGTGGTTGCCTCCGGTGTGCCTCCTACTGGGGACCTGGCCCGCAACTGAGGCGTGTGCCCTGGCTGGGAATCGAACTGGTGATTCTTTGATTCACAAGATGGCACTCAATCCACTGAGCCACACCAGCCAGGGTGGATTCTATTTTTTGTGAAAACAAAACCAAAATTTTTTTAAAAAGGTCTGTTTTCATGTGTGGATGACTGTGTAGACACATGTGGAGGAAAGACACCTAGATGTTAGCAGTATAACTCTACTTGGTATTGGTAAGATAGTTATTTGTACTCCTGACTAGATATTTCCAGCTCCCAGTCTTCAAAGCACATGGCAGGAATGTGCTTCCCAGCTCCATGGTGGTGTGACCATGGGAGCATTTGGCCAATGCTGTAAGCCAAAGTATGTGTCACTTCTGGGTCAAGTACTTAATTGTTGGCATGAGACTTTCCACTACTGTCTGCTATTTCCCTCTGCCATAGTAATTGGCAATGTTCCAAACAGTAAGTGGCAACTTTATCTGCCTGGGTCCCAGGGTGAGAGAGATGGTGACACTGGAGGCGGATGCCCCAACTACCTTTCTGAAAATGATCATATCATGTAACTTGTGGAAAAAATGTCAATGATTGGGAATTATTTGTTACATCAGCAAAGCCTGATCTATACAGTGTTCCTTGCCATTTGATGAGGTTACATCCTGATGAAGCTATGGAAAGTTGAAAATATCATAAGTCAAAATGCATTTACTATACCTAACCTATTGAACATCATAGCTAGAGATCTCAAATGCACTCAGAACGCTTACATTACCCTTGAGGTGGGCAAATTTGTCTTGCTGCTGATGCCCAGCATCACAAGACAGTATTTATGGCATATCACTAGCCTGAGAAAAGATCAAAATTCAAAATTTGAAATATGGTTTCTACTGAATGCATATCACTTTTTCACCATCTCAAAGTTGAAAAGTCATAAGTCAAACCATCCTAAGTCAGGGACCATCTGTACTATTGATAATAACAATTGTGGTGGATTTTTATTTTCTTCCTTTACTTTAGTTATGATATTTCTGACTTTTCTCCTTGGCCTGAAGCCAAAATATGGGCAGGATTAGTGGGTTAGTCCCAAAGCCTTGGTATTGAATCATCTAGACAAGAAGGGCTAGTTTGCCTGCTCATCCAGGCTGCCCATGGACCTGCCCCCTGCCGCAGTGGGTGGTTTGCTGGGGAGGGAGGGGGGAAAACAAGAGTGTGAAGAGGAACAAGCAGGGCAGACTGCACACAGCAGCACTGCCTTACCTGAGCACAGGCCTGGTCTGTCAGGAGGCTGGAGGATTAAGGACACCCATTATCATAACAGAAAGTAAATATACTAAATGGGGCTTGTGTTTATGGGAAATGCTTAGTGTTCTTGCCATCCTGGTCTGACGTGTAGAGCTTCCCATCACAGAATAAAAAAGCCCTCCTGTCTTCATTCTCCACTGATCCACACGCAGCTACCAAAACAATCCTTCCAGTTCGATGGTAGCACTTTTCTGCTCAAAAACCTCCTCTTGGAATATAAGGCAATGTCAGAGATCCTCTAGGCATCCTGTAATGAGGTTATGAATAGCTCACACTTATTTCCGCCTCCCTTTCCTCAGGTTCTTCCCCCTCCCAGGAATGTCCCCTACTCTCCGTTGCTCTCCGACTTCCGCAGCCCTCAGGGTCCCAGATGTGTCCCTTTACCTGCAGGTAACCTTCCTTGACACCCGCAGCTCCAAGAAGAGCCTTCGGAGCCCTGAAGCATTTGCTTTCTCCCCAGCAACCTGGACCACACTGTTCACCTACCACTTGGTTTTTATTTATTTATTCTTATTGATTGATTTTTAGGGAGAGGCAGCGTGAGAGAGAGAGAAACATCGATTTGAGAAATACTGCTTTATTGTTCCACTTATTTATTCATTTATGGGTTGATTCTTGTATATGCCCCAACCCAAAATGGAACCCGCAACATTGGTGTATTGGATGAGACTAACCAACTGAGCTACCCAGCCAGGGCTCACCTACCATTTTTGATGCGATTCACCTGGCAGCACTCCTTAAGCACATGGACCACGTGCGATGCACCTTCATTCAAATGCCAGTACTTAAGACAAGCAGCTGCTCCGCAAACACTTGGGTCATACTCAAACCAGGACTCCCTGCTCTGGGAGGAAGGGGGCCACTGTCCACTCTCTATGAACCTACCTCCTCCCTGCAGCTCTGCCTTCAGAAGACCTTCCCAAAGGCAACAGTTCCTCCAGGGCTTTAGACGGGCTTTGGGGACACATGGGATTATTTCAAAATTGTTCTTTGGGTCAGTTCTTGAAGTTGTAGTACTATTAGCAAAAGACATGAAGTATATTTTAAGAAACCTGTGGTATACTCCCTGTAGTGTTTTACCTAAAGAATGATAAGATGATACTTCAGAAATTAAGGGAAAGGAAAATCCCCAACAAAAAGATTCTATTGTATTAGATTTGCCACAAACCTTTGGGAACAGCTAGCATGATCTTTAAAACTCAAAATGATCCATTAAGATGGCTGTTATTTAAAAAAAAAAAAAAAAAAAAACAAACAAACAGAAAATAGCCAGTATCGGTGAGAAATTGGAACTCTCCTTCACCGCCGGTGGAACCGTGAGATGGTGCAGCCACTGTGGAAAGCAGCGTGGCAGTGCCTCAAAATTAAAAATAGAGCTCCCATGTGATCCAGCAGCTCCACTTCTGGGTACACACCCAAGAGAATCTAAAACAAGGACTGAATAGATATTTGGGCACCCATGCTCGTAGCAGCGTTATTCACAACAGCTAAAACGTGGCAGCCCTCCAAATGTCCAAGGACAGGTGGATGGATAAACATGTGGTTTATATGTACAATGAAATATTATTCAGCCTTAAAAAGGAAAAAATTCTGGCGTATGCTACAACAAGGATGAATCTTGAAGGCATTATACTAAAAGAAATAAGCCGCTCACAAAATATCAAACGTCATATGTTTCCACTTATACGAGATACCTGGATTAGTCAGATTCATAGACAGAGAGTTGAAGTGCGGTTGCCAGGGGCTGGGTGGAGGGGAAACAGGGAGTTATTGTTGAATGCTGTGGAGTTCTGTGTAGAAAGATGAAAAAGTTCTAGAAATGGGTGGTGATGATGGTTTACAACACTGTGAATATACAGGACTCAATGCCACTGAACTGTGCACTTAAAAATGATTAATATAGTAAATTTTGTTATGTGTATTTTACCACAATAAAAAAATCTAAGACATGGTGATGGACTTTTTAAAATTCAGAAATTGCAAGGAATAACTTGTATTTTCATGGAACATTTTTGAAATGAAATAGAAAATGAGAGAAATATTCCCCCAGGTCAGATAGAACATGGTCCTGTTACTTCTCTCTTTGCTGTGGGAAAACTCCTCAAATTACTCCTTCTCCCAGGAATTGGTTGGGTCCACTATAGACACATCACCTGTGGCCTTAGAACCTGAAGATTAAATGAGTCTTTACAATTTTGTATCCTTCCTATTCTAAATGGTACAAAAAAGACATGTTAGTTTATTAATTCTGTAAGTATTTGTTCTTATAGTCCAGGGCTGGCCAGTCATGACCTATACTTGTAATTCTTTTTTTAAAGTATGTTTTATTGTATATGCTATTACAGTTGTCCCATTTTTTCCCCTTTGCCTCCCTCCACCTGGCACCCCTCTTCCCTCCAGCAATCCTCCCTCCTTAGCTCATGTCCATGGGTCATGCACATAAGTTCTTTGGCTTCTCTACCCACTCTGTCTATTTTGTTCCTACCAATTATTTCTCTTAATCCCTCTATTTTTTCTCTCAGTCTTCTCCTTCCCTCTCCCCACTGATAACCCTACAGGTGATCTCCATATCTGTGATTCTATTCCTGTTCTACTTGTTTGCTTATTTTTGTTTTTTTTTTCAGGTTCAGTTGTTGATAGTTGTGAGTTTCTTGTCATTTTACTGTTCCTAGTTTTGATCTTCTTCTTTTTCTTAAATAAGTCCCTTTAACATTCATATAATAATGATTAGGTGATGATGAACTCCTTCAGCTTTACCTTGTCTGGGAAGCACTTTATCTGCCCTTCAATTCTAAATGAAAGCTTTGCTGGATAGAGTAATCTAGGTTGTAGGTCCTTGCTTTTCATCACTTTGAATCCTTTTTTCTGGTCCTTTCTTGCCTGCAAAGTTTTTTTTTTTGAGAAATCAGCTGATAGTCTTATGGGAACTCCTTTGTAGTTAATTCTCTTCTTTCTCTTGCTGCTTTTAAGATTCTCTCCTTATCTTTAAACTTTGGCATTTTAATTATGATGTGTCCTGGTATGGTCCTCTTTGGGTCCCACTGGTTTGGGACTCTCTGTGCTTCCTGGATTTGTATGTCTATTTTCTTAGACAAGGAAATATATCTATTTCCTTGATCAAATTAGGGAAGTTTTTTTTTTCATTAGTTTTTCAAATAAGTTTTTAATTTCTTTCCCTTCCTCTTCTCTTTCTGCCATCCCAATGATTCAGATGTTAGACTTTCGGAGATGTCCCAGAGTCTTCTTATTCTCTCTTTGTTTTTTTGAATTCTTGTTTCTTCATCCTGTACTGGCTGAATGTTTATTTCTTCCTTATTTCCAAACCATTGATTTGAACCCTGGCTTCCTTCCCTTCACTGTTGTTTCCCTGTGGATTTTTCTTTATTTCACTTAGTGTAGCCTTCATTTCTTCTTTTATGTGTTTGCTGTACTCAGTGAGTTCTCTGAGCATCCTTATCACCAGTGTTTTGAACTCTGCAACTCATAGGTTGCCTATCTCTCTTTCACTTTGTTCTTTTTCTGGAGTTTTGATCTGTTCTTTCATTTAGGCCATATTTCTTTGTCTCTTCATTTTGGCAGCCTCCCCGTGTTTGTTTCTGTGTATTAGGTAGAGCTGCTTGGACTCCCTGTCTTGGTGCCCCTGTCACAATGTAAGGAACAGAGCCTTAGGTATTTGCCAGGGCAGGGTAACTCACTTTGCGGTTTCATGGTGCTGTATGTATGGAAGGGGTCAGAGAGAGAACAATACTGCTTGCTCAGCCCTGGAGTCATTTCCAGTCACTTCACCCACTTCCCACACATGAGTGGTACCCCTCTAGCTGTTCCCTGGTGGTGGTTCCTAGAGTTGGGGGGGGGGTTTGCATAAGTTCTAGAACTGTGGGCCCCCAGGTGCCCCTCCTGGTTTTTATCTGCCACACACGAATGTGGGGCTGCCCAGTCTGCTGGTGCCACCACCACCGCTGCCTCACTGCCACCATACCACATCCTCTCTGCCCTGGCTCCCCATCTCCGTCCCTCCTATCCATCTGGATGAAAATTTCTTCTTAACAGTCATTGGTTGTTGGACTTCCATACAGTTTGATTTTCTGGCAGTTCTAGGTGTTTTTGTTTTGAAGTTAGCTTTTTATGGTTGTGCTAGGAAGTGAAGCATGTCTACCTATGCCCCCATCTTGGCTGGAAGTCTATACTTGTAATTCTTTACTGCCATTTCTAAAGCCAGCATTGCTGATTAATCACAAATTTTTCCCACTGAGAACAAATGCAGATTCAGAATCCTTCTCAATACATTTCTGTAACTGTATACTAGTAAAGGTATACTGTGTGAGACACAGGTGGCAAACACAAGGCCCGTGGGCTGAATCTGGCCCTCCACCTTGTTTTATCCGGCCTGGCACCTTGTTTCTACCCGGCAGCAGTGCTGAACTCTTGCTGAACTGTTAAGGAGTATATTTATACAGTCCTAAAATTACATTTGGCCCTTTGAAGGCAACCTCGAGGCTGATGCAGCCCCCGGTGAAAATGATTTTGACACCCCTGGATAAGACAAACGCACTTTGCCATCTCTAGGTTATGGAGGACCCCCCCTCAGGGCTCGCAGCCAGCTGGCATCACATTCAAACCCAAGGCGGAGTTAGGTATCAGGAGCCAGGGCCTACTGGAGAAGGAGGGGTGGGTGCTAACTATCGCATTCAGTAACTAAATGGTGGATGTGGCCTCACGAGAATCCGAAGCCAGGCTTAGCTGTGAGCCAGCTCTTTAAGCAGGTCTCCAGTTGCAGGCAAGCGCCAGTGAATAAATGAAGATATAAATCAAAATCAACATTAACCTCATTTCCTCATGCAGTTTGTATAAGATTATGTAATGTAGGACTTGAGGATGACAAACAGAAACCCAAAGACCCCGCTGTGTGTTGGTGTGGACCTTCTCTGCTAATATTTTTTTGGTTTAGAGAAACTCAGAGGCAGAAGTCTCCTTACGGAACTTCCATTTTCTGTGCTACTGGATTCTCTCTTTCCTCCAATCTGGTCCTGCAGGCACATCCCTGTCCCCCTTCTCTGCTTCCCTCAAATTTCTCTCAAAGTCCTTTCCCAGTCCTCTTCTCCGCCCAGAGGTAATCATTATTCTGACTTTTATTTCCACTGATTAATTTTGACTGCTGTGGATTTCATACAAAAATTCAAAGTGTATGCACTATTTTGTGTGTTACTTCTTTCATTCATATAATTCTTTGATATTCTTCCATGGTTTTCCATGTATCCATAGTTTGTTCTTATTGCTGAAATATGTCATGTTAATACACCACACAGGATTTATTCATTCCCTTGTTGATGGGTACTTGGTGGTTTCTAGGTCTGGGCTATGATGAATTTAGGGGCTACAAAAATTCTTATACAGAAATTGTTGAAGTCTTTTGCCAATTTATAATTGTGAATTTTTTGTTGTTTTAACATTTATTGGTAGGAAATTATACATGTATTCTGGATTCTAATCCCTGCCTATTTGTTTTCCTGATGAAGTTTTTTATAAATAATTTTAATCAATTCTAATTTATTAACTTCTTATGACTAAGGCTTTTTGTGTCCTGTTTAAAAAAATCTGTACCTATCCCAAGATCATTAGGGACATAAATCACACATTTTTTTCTTCTAGAAAATGTCAGCTTTAGGTCTATATCCACTTTGCATTAATTTTTGTACATAGTGTGAATAAAGATCAAGGTTCTTTAAATACAAATATGTGCTCTAATATCATTTTTTGAAGAGACTTACTTCTCTCCACTGAATTAAAAATGGACACTTTCCATAAATCAACTAACTATATATGAGTGGGTCAATTTATAGCCCCTCTATTCTGTTCTATCAATTCACTTTTCTATTTCCTGTGCCACTACCACATTATCTTAATGATTGTAACTTTATAGTAATAGTCCAGAAACTGAGGGGGCTAGAGATTGAGTTCAGTCATGTGATCAATGATTCAATCATCCATGCCTTCCTAATAAAACCCTAACAAAAACTTTGGACATTGAGGCTTGGGTAAGCTTTCCCTGGCTGGTAATCATACATCCATATGCTGGCTGGGTGATGTGCCCTATGGACAAGGAAGCTTCATGTTCGGAACCCTCCCAGACCTCACCCTGTGAATCTCCTCATTTGGTCGACACTGATTCATACCCTTTATAGTAGAATTCTAATAAAAAGTAAAGCACTTACCTGAGGCTGTGTGCCATTCTAGCAAGTTATTAAACCTAGGGGAATAGTGGGAACCCTTGAAGTCGTAGCCACTTCATCAGAAGTGTGGAATTTCCTGGGAACCTTGTAGCTGGTAGCTGCTGACTGCGGTGAGTGGAATTTTGTGGAGAACTAAGCCCTTAATCTGGTCTTCAACATCAGAACTGCATTGCAGGCACATGAACGTTGAGTATTGTGATCCTTTTTAGAGAATTGCCCCTTTACCATTATGCAAGGCTCCTCTTTATCCCCGATAAGTTTCCTAATCGAAAGTTGGCTGCATCTGAAATTAATATAGCTACTCCAGATTTCTTTTGTTTAGTGTTAACATGCACTTTCTCTACTCCTTTACTTTTAATCTATCTGTGGCTGTGGCTTTCTAGTTGAAAATATAGAGTGGGTATTGTTTTTCTGTGAAATCCTCTTGGAAAAATCTCTGTCTTTTAATTGATGTATTTAGACCACTGACATTTAAGTTGATTATTGACATAGTTGGATTAGTAGCTACCATATCTGTAGCTATTTTATATTTATTCATCTTCTTTTTATTATTTTTGTTTTCCATTCTTCTGCCATCTCTGGTTTTAACTGAGCAGTTTATATGATTTCATTTTCTCTCCTGTTTTAGAATATCAATTATACTCCTTTTCAACATTTTTTAGCGGTGACTCTAGAGATTTGCAATACACATTTTCAATGAAAACAAGTCCACTTTCAAATAACACTATACCACTTCACAGGTAGTGTAAGTACCTTGAACTAGTGAAACAGGGTGCAGCCAAGAAGGGGGCCTCAAATAGGGATTTGCAATGGGGTCCAGAACTCAAGGTGTCCAGGAAATATTAGAAAGATATACAGGATGTTCTCACCCCTTCCCCCTCAGGTGTGAATTGGGGGAAGGGACACATGCAGCAGGAACACGCAGAACTGTTTTGTACAGCCACAGCTTTGCAGCTAATCCATGGTATGGTCATTTAACATATTTATAACACTTAAATCGTTGCACAGATATGTTAAATAGCTGTGGCCATGCCTTGAGCCAGGGGGATGGATGTGACTTCCATCCAAGATGTAACTGAGGGGCAGGTCCCCCAGGTTACAGCACCTGTGTGAGAGCTTGGACAAGATTGGCTCCATGACATGGGGCCACACCTGCCCAGACTCACGATGGCAGCCCAGTAAACTTGGAATAATACAGGAATGCTGGCAGGTGTAACTAATTGTAGGAGGAGTGGGAAATGGGTGTACAGAGGAAGATTGGTGCAGGGATTTAAACCCAGACATGGTGGCCATTGAGGGATCACCATGAGACTTTAGTAGAAGAGGACCACATGGCTGTGGCAGTGCAGAGAGAACCACGTGGCTTTGGCCAGTGTGAAGACCCCCACAGTTTTGCCAAGGAGAACCACGCAGCTTGATCCTGGCTGATGACACAGCTGATGGTGCTAGGAGCCTGGATCTACTTCTTTTCCTGAGGTACGGTACCCCAAATTAGGGCAGAGGGAGAAGGAAGGACTATGTGCATCTGTGGGTATCCTAAAGGACTTTGATATTTTAATGAAGACATTAGGTCACTACTTTAAGTCTGTATAGTTTTAAATAAACATTTCCTTTCCTTTTCACAAATCTCCAGCATTGAGAGACGTCTTTCTTCTGCCGTCAGACAATGCGAACCTAGTGGGGGTCCTTTCAGTGATAGTAAATCGTACTCCCCTGTGTTCTGTAACACTAGCATGTTCCCAATTCCTCCTTCCCGCCCCTTTTAATATTGCTGTCATTCATTTCACTTATCCATAAGCTATAATCACCAGATACGTTGCTGCTATTATTATTTTGAACAAACTGTTATCTGTTACATCAATTAATAATTAAAAAAATTAAAGATTTTATTTTGCATTTATTTATTCCATTCCTAATATTCTTCTTTTCTTGATGTATTGTAGTTCTGTTTTTTTGATATGTATAATTTTCCTTCTCTCTGAATTTCTTTTTAACATTTGTTACAGCACAGACCTACTGGCAACAAGCTTCTTTAATTTCTGTTTGGCTGAGACAGTATTTTACTTTTGAAAAATGATTTCTCTAAATACAGAATTCTAGATTGGTGGTTCTTTTTTTTTAAAACACTTTAAATATTTCACTCCACCTCTTTTTACCTTTATGGTTTCTGAAGAGAAGTCTGTTGTAATTTTTATCCTAATTCTTTTGTTGGTAAGTTGGTTATCTTCCCTGGCTTTTTTCAAGATTTTGTCTTTATCTTTCTGCAGTTTGAATATAATGTACTTAGGTATTGGGTGTTTATTTTGTTTTGTTTTGTTTTGTTTTTGATATTTATCCTGCTTGCTATTCTCTAAGTTTTCTGGATCTGTGGTTTGCCATCTGTCATTATATTGGAAAATTCTTAACCATTTTTACTTCAAGTAGCTCTGTCCCTTTCCTTGTTCAGTGTTCTCTCTCATGTATGCTATATACCTTTTCTAAAGTTCTGTGGTTCTTAGATTCCGTTTCTTTTTGTATGTCCCTTTTTATCCTTGCATTTCAGTTTTTGAAATTTTTATTAACATATCTTCAAGCTCGCTGACTTTTTGCTTGGTTATGTCCAGTCTGCTGATAAGCCCATCAAAGGCATTCCTCATTTATTTCACAGAATTCAATTCCTAGCGTTTTCTTTTGCTTAGAGCTTTAATATCTCTGCGTATATCACCCATCTGTTCCTGCACGTTGTCCACTTTTCCACTAAAGCCCTTAGCATATTAATCACAGTTATTCTAATTCTAAAATCTCTGCCATGTCTGCATCTAGTTCTGATCTTATTTTATCTCTTCAGACCGTGAGTTTTTTTTCTTTACCTTTAGCTTGCTACATAGTTTTTTAATTGAAAGCCAGACATGACGTATTGTTACTGAGTAAGACAGGCCTTTAATGTGAAGTTTCATGTTTATCTGACTAGGAGTTAAAGTGGTGTCTGTCTACTATTTCTTGTAGCTATGGTGTCAGAGGCTAAACTTTTCTCTAGTGTCCTTGTTTTTGTCTGCCCTGTAGTTTTGCGTTTTCCTAGAAATTTCTTAAGTAAGGCTCGAGGCCCACAGTTCTTTTAGCTGTAATGGACTGATGTGGTAGTAAAGTGGGGTGGGGGGAAGTTTTCTATAGTTCTATAATTACACATCAGCCTTTCAGTGAACAAGAGTTGGGTATTTCCCTTTCCCCAGGGTGGTTAGGCTTTGGTGAAACCTCGGTAGATTAGACACTTGTAAATTAGTTCCCCTTGAGGAGAACAGTGAACTCTGGTTGTATTTCAAAATGGTTGCTTCTCCCCTCCCCCAGCCAGAAGCCAGAGGGGAGTTTACTTCAGTCCTCACAGTGACAGATAGGACTCCTGAAGTAAAACTCCCAAGTGTGTGAAGGCCTCCCTCAAACTGGGCCCCCTCAGAATTTCTAACTCTCATGCTTGTCCACACGGAGCCTTCAGCAATTTGTCAGTTTAAAATTTCCAATGAACAACACTGAGTATTTTAACGAAAGTAAAATAAAATAAAATAAATAAAATAAAATTTCCTACCAGCACTGGCTGCAAGGCAGGTTCTCGCTCCGTGTAAGCTGTGGTCCCCTGTCTCTCTGTGCTCAGGGCAGCAGCTTTCCCTGCGACCACAGTTCTCACAAGGAGATCAGCATAGGGTTGCTGATTTTTAGTTGGTTCAGTTTGTTTCTTGTTGTGAGGACAAGAGTGGCAACAGCAAAACTATGTGCGTGTTGGACCAGGCACTGCAGGTTCACCAGGTCTTCTTCTTTTTTTTTTTTTTTAATTTAAATTAACAGAATGAACCACCATATGTCCATATTGGCAGGAACTAGTATGTCTTTATCTTGAAAGTCCCTACTGTGTTGTCCTAGAAGCCCAGCACTTCATCTAGTTAGTTGAGTTTTCAAACATTCTACAGGCAGGAACTATAGAATCTGACCAGTCCACTTACAAATTTCCATGTTTAGCCCATGTTTCCATCACTGCGATGACTATGTTAGACTGTGTCACCACTGAAAAGATGCAGCTATCCCAGGCCAATGCATCCTCGCCTGCTGCTGCCATAATACTTTAGGAGACTGTTCTTTTTTAAATCTCAGTGTCATATGTGTGCACATGTACTTTGCCTTTGGACTCCTGAGTTCGTGATTACTCCACTCACACATTCGCCAGTATTCCAAAGTGAACCTACCAGGCCAGGTAGGTAATTGGATAGCATCACCTACAAACCCACATATCCCTATCTTCGTGGTAAATTCCCTCTCACCTGAGCTTCCTTTCTTATAAGTGGGCCTCACTAAGAACCACCTCAGTTCATCAGATCTTCATAAGGAAAGGGTTTAGGTCTAGATCCATGTGCTTACGCCACCTGCTATCCAGAGACTAGGCCTGTGTTCCAAGGGATCTATAGAGAGAGGCAGCATAGTTGTGGCACCTGTGGATCTTCAGTGGACCCTGATGCTGAAGCCGAAAGGCTTGCATTTTCACAGAACTAGAAGTAACTGCAAATTTACATCCAGCATCCCCCACCAAAAGTAGCCTTTTACCGATGGTGAAAACCCAATTCCCTTGTCTCAGGTTGAACAACTATGAAGTATAATTAACAGCCGAAGGTTCTTCTGTGGGATCAGGGTGAAGCTTCCCCATATCCTTGCTTGGTTTCCTTCCTTTCCTTTTCCTGCTTCCTCCACATTCTAGCTATCTCCCTAGGAAGCACTCTCCTAAGCAAGCACTTCCTCATGGCCCTCCTCTCAGAGTCTGCTCCTGGAAAACCCAACTTAAAACATTGTCCAAAGTGTTCAAGGTGATGAATGCCTTCCTGTCCTACATTTTCATAGCCAAAAAGGCGCCCTTAGTTTACTTCAGAGTGATCTGCTTTCTCCAACAGAAGTCACTGACACTATTTAAATGGCAGCTGCTCACACAAACAAATTTCCTATTCCTGCCTAACAAATTCTTTGCTATTGGCTATTTCCAATCTCTACCTAATATGTTTCTCATGACTAGCCCTTTAGAGGCTGAAAAGTGCAGGCCTATGGTAGACAAATAATTCACTTGATTGACCACTTATACTCAAGCAAGCTTGCTTGAATACTCACTCTGAAATCAGTAAGACTTTCTGCCTCCACCTTTTCCAGCCTCTCCTTTTTCTCTGAGCACCTTCATTCAAGCAAAAATGCAACCCATCTCTTCCAAGTTGCCCCATCAAAACTGTTCATGAGAATGATTAAACACATCAGTGGCTGAAATGCATTTTCTCTTTTCTTCTCTCAGTAAGGGATTGGGGAGGGTCAGGTCAGGGTATTTAATATATACTCTTTTTTACATAATGAAAAGTTTTGGATGGTGTTCAAGGTATTTCAGGGATGAGACAGTAAGAATGAGGAGGAGAATTTTGGAGCACAGGGGCCCTTCAAGATATCCCCAACACCTGTTCCTGGTAAGTGAAAGTTGGTTGCAAGTAATTCCTTATTTACAGAGTTTGTAGACTAATCCCAGTGTGAAAGGGGAGTAGCTCTGTCTGGATGGACCTCCCTCTGCTCCATCTCTGTGTCTCACCTGGTGCTGGTTAGAGCTCAAGAACTTCAGCTTTTGCTCAGTCACACTGGTGGTCAGGGGAAGTCTGTGTGGAGTGCTGGACAAGGCATCAGGTTCAGCAGAAGACAGCCTTGATTCGCACTTGCTGGTTGTGTGACTCTAAGAAAGTCGCTTAACCTCTCTATGGCTCCTTTTTTGGGGAAATGAAATGAACATAACAATACTGACTTCCAAGAGCTGTTACAAAACAGAAATGAGATCAGGCAGTTACAATGGCTGGCACCAGTTAAACACCCAAGAAATCCTCATCCCTCCACTCCCCCTACACTGAAGTGAATGATGTTGGGTTTATCTGAGATATGGTTCTGCTTCCCTGGTTCAGAAACTGACCCCCAGTTAATTCCCAAAGTGAAGATTCTGGAACATCAAAATCAGAAGGTGTTTTCTACATCTTGTTCAATACTTCCATTTTGCAAGTGATGGGACTGAGACAGAGGGTTCAGGAATCTTGTTCAAAAGCCTGCGGTTCCTCCTGTATTGCTCTTTACCCCACACCTCGTTAATTATCACCTTTTAGAAGTTTGTGTTTACAAATCCAGGCTAATATTTAGCTGTTTGCATCTCCAGTATGATTTTGGGAGGAGTTGCCACATGGGATTATTTCAGGAATTTAGCAATGATCTCTCAAAAGGCCAGCACTATGGACTCCTCACAGATCTCCAGAGGTGCCAAGCTGGTGCATGGCCACCAGCCATGGGTCCCAGATACTTCTTTCTTGCTAGAGGGCTATTCTCTCCAGAAACTCTGATAGACAAGCACTCTTCCATGGACACAGTTGTGAGGCTGGAGGAGAGAGTCTGAGAAGCTGAAGCAGTTCATTTGGCTTTCTGACCTTTAATGGGTGGCTTTGCCAGACAGCTATGCCTGGGGAAGGCAGCCTGCTCTCTGTCCCAATCCCAGGATCTGTTGGATATCCACAGATCCAGAGGCGTGTCCTCAAGGCCAGAGACCTCAAGCAGCCTTGAGAGCTTCCTCACCAGTCACCTTGCCCTTTTCTACAAAGAAGCCCCATCTGGGCTCCAGGGCTTCCCAGTGCCTCCTTGGGGACTAAACTTATAAAAACAGCCCAATCAGAATACAGTCAGAAGGGTCCAGCACAGCAGCTGCTGGAAGAGTTGTTCTCACAGTGTGGAATGCAGTGAATTCCACCAGGCAGAACAGGGGACACATGACTGAAACACCTTGGGAGCCTTGTCAAACCACAGCGCCCCATGCTGCACAGCACCCCACTCTCCAGCTTCTGGGAGAACCTTGGGAGGAGACTTCGAATTCTGAATGTCGGAAGGAAGGTAGGTAGACACATCAGGATCTGGGTGGGGACAGAGGCCAAGTTTGAAATTACCCCCCAGATGATTCTGATGAGCTGACCCTGACCCCTAGGGTTGCCAGATGCTATTTATTGACATTCCAATCTAACTGGGCATCATGCACTTTTCTGGCACCTCTCCCACCCTCTCCACCCTCAAACTGGAAAGTGACGTTTTCAAATACCATTCTAAAAAAAACATACACTCAGTGTCAAAAATGCAGAGAAATACGAAAAATAAAATTAAAAGTAGCCATAATTTTATCATCTAGAGTTGTTAACCAATGTTAATATGTTAATATTTAGGTTTATTTTAAAGATGCATTATATATACACACACTTCCACACAATACAAACACTCCTCGGTATGTGTTTACTGCCAGCCATATATTTATAAAGTTTGGATTGTACCAAGCATCCAAATGTTCAGTTTTATATAATGCCTTTTCCATATATATGGCTTTAATTCACAGTACCTGGCCTAAAATAGGTGCTCAATTAATGTTGGAATAGATGATTTGCTTTTTTAGATATTTATATTTGATCCAATTCTAAAAAGTTTTGAAATTGTGCACAGAGTTACATATATTATTAAAACACAAATATAAAGGAGGAAATCAGAGGAAGGTATATAAAGGTAGGAAAATAAGATAAAATAAGAGTTAAAGTAAGTGGCTAAAAATCCTTAATGAGTAGTTTTGAATAGAAGTGAATTACAAAGTTCTTCTACTTTCAGTAGCCAGTGAAGAGAGCAAAGATCAGTTGCTAGATTCACAGAAATAAAATTAAGAATAATAACAAGAAGCCAGTGGCTCAGGAAAAGCCTAGGTATTTCTAGTATTGACTCTTAAGACATTTTTTCTGGATGTTCATAAAGAGATTTTCTGTGAGATAGTACATAACAACATCCCTAAATCAGTATACTTGCGAGTTTCAAATGGCTATTTCTTGAAACACCCCTGGGAGCATTATCCAGCCTTTTCCAGCATAACTCCATTGAGGACTGGGCCAGGGAGGGGAAGGCAGAGCAGGCAATTCTGATCCATAGCTTGCAGGGGACCACAGTGAAGAACAGTAGAGGGACGGAGATGGAGGCCTTGGAGCCGTGGCTGATGGAGTTGCCTGAGACCTCCTGGTGTTTGAGGTTGGTGGGCCGGGCATGGGCATATGTTTGCACACCTTTGGAAAGGAGTAACTCTGGAGGCAGGAGATTTCTTCCCCTCACAGTCTGTGTAGAGCAAACTTCTCCCCACCTAGAACAAAATCATGGGGAGGGAGGCCTCCACCAAGGAGGGGGAATCTTCAGGAAGTGCTATTGTAAACACCTCGTATTTCAACTCTGAAGAAAGCATCTCCTGGCAGCTAAGCTCCCAAAATGTGTGCAGTTAGTGGTGGGGTCATCCTGGGCCTACACGAGGCTCCATCATGGCCCTCCATTTCCTGGGCCATAAAAACATGCTCTTGACTGAGGACTGACGTATGAGGTGACAGGAAAGGAAATGGTTTCCTTTGGCTGTGTGTGTGTCCCAATTCACAGCCTACCCTGAAGTTAACAAGGGCAGATGCCTCCACCACTATGGCGTTTAGGACAGACTCCCAGCGGCTCCTTCATGGATGAGAAAACTCGGTTTGGAAAAGAAAAACATGATAAATTCAAAACAGGAAAGTAACATCTCTTAAAAAACATTTTTTAAAATGATTGTAAGCACGGTTTAAATTCACTGGATTTTCCACCCAGATCGGTGTGTGCAGACATAGCCTGTGCTACACTCTGATCATGTCAAGCAAGCTCTTTTGCCAAATACTTTGTCTTATTGAATTCTGACACGGCTTTTAGAAGGAAAAACGATGGCTTGCCGAAGGTTAAGTGACAAGGCCATGCAAGGTGGCTCCTAAAGCCCCCATTTCCCAACTCCTCGCTGAGAGCTCTTTGCGTGTGGTGCCGATGGAGTACCTAGCTCTGTGCTTGACGCAGGCAGCAAGAGCGCGGTAAGTATTCATGGCCCCACCTCCTACCTTTTTCTCTTCTCTGCTTTCAGGCTTAGGAATACATTCTGACTTCAAATTGTGTACATATTTGTTTTAGGTGTTATTGTAGGTAAGGGGGAGGAGGGGATGGAGGTTGGGGGCAGGGAAACAGCACCACGCCAACCAGTGCTGACCCTCAGGAGATTACTCTAAGCAAATGTCTTCTGAAGGTCTACCTGCTGAATGAACAGACCTAGCCCAGGGAGGGCTGCCTGGTGCTACCAAGGACTATAGAAGACGTATATTCATAGCCATTTTTTTAAATGCAGAAGAATCCAGGTGAACAGGATGGGACATAAGCGCAATTTGATCAGTGCCTCAAGTGTAGGAAAATAGACTAAGGTCCTTTCAAAGGATTTCAGCACCGAAGGTTGGAACAAAGGAGGTTTTGCTTTTAGGTAACCAGAACATTCTATTAACCAGATTTGGCCATTCCCTGACACTTGTCTATTTGCAGATTCTGATGCCCAAGTCTCCTTCTAGCCAGAAAACTCCCCAACTATGATTACCTCCAATATATGAGTTCATTTCTCTGCACTTACTCCCAAATGGTCGACATCGATTTGCAATGTTAATGAAGTAAGTACCCAACTATCCTTGTTCATGAGCTATTACCTCGGTATTGATTGTAGCCTTAATTGACAATTACTTGAATGGGTCAGGCTACACCGAGCTTTTATTAATTTTCTGTTGCGATGCTCATTACTAAACTTCATTGCAATCATGTAGCAATGTAAACTCCCCACTGTGGCTAACTGAACTGGAAAATTCCACCAGCCATTCCCAAGCCTGTTTATCCTAGAAAATAAAGAATTTTGTATTGTTAAATTTGATATCAAGAGCCTGGACCTCAATTCTGGGGAAAGGGAATTGTGGCTTTGGCTGTGACAATACATAGAATTTGCTGAATTGTTTTCCCTTCACTGTTATTTCAGAGGACATGTGTTATCCGGAGACTTGATTCCCCACTCCCCTTGCTGCCTAGGGAAACAGTAAACTCTGTAATATTGTAAAATTATAGGCAGTCTTCTGGCTCCCTCTCTTTCTTTTCTTTCTTTCTTTTTTAAAAATTAGGGGTGGGGAAGGTGCAGCGAGGTAGAGGAGAATATCTGGTTTTAGGAATTTCCATTTCCTTCAGCTGAGCCTTGTAAATAGATATTTTTTTGCCATTGTCTCAAACAAACAAAATCTCTGATTTCAAACTTTTTAAAAATATTAAGCAAAACATAGTAACTATCAAGACCCTGTTGGGAATGAAAGTCAGAGCATCTGCATGGGGAGCTGTTGTGAAAAGGGCTTGCCTTTCGGTACACATTTACATCTCGTTCCTCTCCAAGGTACATTTGGGTATCATTTCCCTCAACCAGCTAGACTCTGGATATCAGAAACAACTCTGGCCTTTGCTTCTTAGAGAGCCTCACGCTAGCCTTCCTTCGCCACCCTAATATGTCCTCGGCCATCTCTACACATGTTGGGATTCTAAGGGTGCATGTTAAGCTAAATTACAACCACATTTGGAAAATGAGGAAATGTAATTTTGGGGACAATCCTTTCTGGTTTGTGGCATATGACAGGAGAAGATGTAGGGGACGTAAAACACATTTCCTTCACCCTCTTAGATTTAATAACAGGGACCTGAAAATGAAACTAACAAAGGACAGATTAACAGGAGAAAATTAATACATATTAAATTTTAATTTTATATGCATGGAGGCTTCACAGAAAAGAAGTGAATACCCAAGGAAGCGGTTAGACTTGGAAGCTTGTGTACCATTTTAACGAAGAGCAATAGATTGTGAAGAAGTGACTAGATGAACGAAAGAGGGGCTTGGGCTGCTAGGGGTGGTCAATTAAGGTAAATATATGGGGAAAACTAATGGCAGATAAGGGTTATTTAGTAAGGCTTTTTTAAGCAGACCCTTCAGTGCTGTCTCTGTCTCCAGTGATAAGGGCTGTTCTCCCCTTCCTGCTATGAGAGAGTGGAAGGGAGAACCTTCACAGAGGAAAATTTATGCCCTGCTCTTAGTCAGATCAGGGAGAACAGGGAGCTCCTTTTGTGTCTGTCATTTCTCAATTGCCTACAGCTCAAAATAATCCTTATACCAAAGTGGCATGTTCTGGGGTGGAATATTTTGATCCCCTGTAGAGGTGATTCGGAAATGTGACTTATGATAGTGGATTTAGCCAGAGCAATGAGTGTAATGTGATACAAAATTGATTAGAGTTAGAATTTACTTTGTTATGAGCTAATAAAATGAAGCCACCCCTGTGGTTTTCTGGGAGAATAACTGGTACAGCGTGAAAGAGGAGATTCAAGGGTTTATCCATAAAGGAAATATTGAATCCTTGGGCTTGTTGCTCTGGTAATACATCCAGTGAATATCTACAAAAATTTCAGGAAAAGTATTCATTGGCTCCCAACAAATCCAACTTTCAATTAATCAGATTGGTGCACTATTTGTTTGTGTTGTTTTGTTGACCATTAAAACACTCATGGGAAGTCAATGATAAGAAAACTGGCTCCTATTAGAGAGGATGTTTTGGAAGAAAAAATAACAGAGATAAGTTTACCGTGTGTACAATCATCTCTGTCTTGTATAAAAGGCTGTGAAGTGTGATGGCAAATGCTCTTCAATAGGAATCAAAATTCTCATGCCTTAATGTCTTAGGCCTCATTATAAAACCAGCAGTTTGGCCCATGTAACCTCTGAGGGACTTCCTGCTTTTAAACACCACGATTCTGGTCTCCAGACATTGAATCACACGCAGGGAAAATAGTAGGAACAGTGCTGCACTGGGAGGCCAGAGAGTTGTTTCGAGTTTTTGTTTTGTCAGCCAGGTGAGTGACCTTGGACACGTCACTTCACCCTCTAGGCCTCATTTTCCTCCTCTGGACCCAGAGGCACTATTGAAATAAGTAACTTGTGCAATCTCCTCCACTTCTCAGATTCTTCAATTTAACTTGTAATAGCTCCGGTAACTTCTATGTGTAGACTTGAAGGGGCTACAGTACACAGTTACTTAATCAAACACTAATCCAGGTGTTGCTGTGAAAGCTATTTTTCAGATAAGACTAACATCTACAATCAGTTGACTTTATTTTACTTATTTATTTAATTGTTGACACTGTTGCAGATGTCCCTCACTTTCCCCCCTTTGGCCCCCCTCCACTCAGCCCCTATCCTGGCCTCCACCACATTGTTGTCTGTGTCCATGAACTATACATATATGCATGTATGTTCTCTGGCTAATCTCTTCTAGTCTCCCTACCCCATCCCCTGAGATTTGTCAGTCTGTTCAATGTATTCATGCCTCTGGTTTTATTTTTTTCATCCATTTATTTTGTCATTATATTCCACATGAGATGAGATCATGTGGTATTTCTTTTTCTCTGGCTGGCTTATTTTGCTTAGCATAATAATCCCCAGGTCCATCTACACTGTCACAAAGGATAAGCATTCCTTCTTTTTCACAGCCTCATAATACTCCATTGTGTAAATGTACCTCATCTTTTTTATCCACTCATCTACTGATGGGCACTTGGGCCGGTTCCAGATCTTGGCTATTGTAAATAATGCTGCAATGAACATAGAGGTACATATATTCTTTCCAATCGGTGTTTCAGGTTTCTTAGGATATATTCCCAGAAATGAAATTGCAAGGTTCAGCAGCACTTCCATTTTTAGTTTTCTGAGGAAACTCCATGCTGTTTTCCACAGTGACTGCACCAGTCTGCATTCCCACCAACACTGCGCTAGGGTTCCCTTTCTCCCCATCCTCAAGCACTTGTTAATTTATTGATGATAGCCATTCTGCCAGGTGTGAGGTGATAGATACCTCATTGTGGTTTTAATTTGCATTTCTCTGATGATAAGTGACATTGACTACTTTTTATATGTCTATTGGCCATTTATTTGTATATCCTCTTTGAAGAAGGGTCTGTTCAGGTCTTTTGCCTATAATATTAATTGGATTGTTTGTCACTTTTATCTTGAGTTGTTTAAGATTTTTAATATATTTTGGAAATTAACCCCTTATTGGATGTATCGCTGATGAACATGTTCTTCTATACACTGGGTTCCCCTTTCATTTTGTTGATGGCTTCTTTAAATGACTTTGGGAAAATTGAACTGGTCCATGCAAAAAAAAATGAAAATAGACCACCAAATTACATCATACACAAGAATAAACTCAAAATGGGTAAAAGATTTAAATGTAAGGCATGATACCATAAAAATCCTAAAAGAAAATATAGGCAGCAAAATCTCAGACATCTCGCATAGCAACATGTTTGCCTGTATATCTTCTGGTGCAAGGAACATGTGGGAAAAAATAAACAAACAGGATTACCTCAAGCCAAAAAGCTTCTTGTACAATCAGATGACGTTAACTAAAGGAGATTCCCCTCAATAATGTGGGCAGGGCTTGCCCTACCCTTGGGAGTTCTTAAAAGCAAAAACTGAGGTTTCCTGGAGAAAAAAATTTCTGCCTCAAGACTCCAGCATTAATTGCTGCCTGAGTTTCCAACTCACCAGACTGCCCTGTGTACTCTGAACTTGCCAGCCCCCATAATTGTCCACATCAACTGCTTAAAGTAAATACACACACACAAACACACACACACACACACACACACACACACACACACACACACACACCTTATTGCTTGCTCTTCTGGAGACCCCTGACTGATACAGCTCTCCAGGTGAGATGGTAGGTTTGTTGGGTCAAAGGAAGACATACTGGTATTTCTTCTATTTTCTATGGTAGGAGTAGGGATAGAAACATAGAGCACACATTACCTTAGTGAGTATATTCAGCTCACAGACATTTTTTTTCTTGGACTTACACAGTTTGTTTTTCATTAGTTAATGACATTTAAAAACACAGATATTACTAAAAGTGTGAATTTGTCATTCTCTTAAATAATTGGAGATCTAGCCACCTGAGGCCTGTATTCATACAAGGAAATAATCTGCTTGAACAAACTGGGTTATTTGTCACCCTGGGGGTATACAAAGACTTTCCAAGGAGGATCAGTTTCCAAACACTCAACTTCCATATGTTCTCATTTCTAAAGCTAATCTGCTTGGCAGCCTGCTTGCCTTCTGAGCCTCAGGTCCGTCTTCCTTTTCTCACCCCATTTTACAATCACCCTTTTCAAGCTTTACACAACATTGTAACCACACCTAAAACAAAAGCAAACTAAGCCAACAATTAGAACAGGAACAGAAACACAGAAATGGAGATCACATGGAGGGTTAGCAACAGGGGAGTGGAAGGAGGAGGAGAGAGGGGGAAAAGGTACAGAGAATAAGTAGCATAGACGGTGGGTAGAAAATAGACAGGGGGAGGGCAAGAATAGTGTGGGAAATGTAGAAGCTAAAGAACTTATGACACATAGACATGAACTAAAGAAGGGAATGTGGGTGGGAGGGGGTGTGCAGGGTGGAGGGGAATAAAGGGGGGGGAATGGGACAACTGTAATAGCATAATCAATAAAATATACTTAAAAAAAGAAGATACCCTGCCCAGCTACCCCTTCTACAAAGGACTTGCTGTCTGTAGTGGGTTGAGTAGTGACCCCCAAAAGGTATATCCATGTGGAACCTCAGAACGTTACCTTCTATGGAATAAAGGTTTTTGTAGATATAATTAAGGTAAGGATCTTGAAATGCAATCATCCTGGATTACAGTAATCCTAAAGCCACTGATGAGTGTCCTTGCAAGAGACTGAGAAATAGGGAACAGCCACAGAGACACAGAGGGAAGGCCAGAGGCAGAGACACATCTACAAGCCAAGGGGAATCAAGGAGGCCAGGGTCCCACAGAAGCAGGGAGAGAGGCATGGGACAGACTTCCCCTCAGAGCCTCCAGAAGGAACCAACCCTGAAGACACCTTCATTTTGGACTTCTGGCCTCCAGAACTATGAGAGAATAATTTCTGTTACTTTAAGTCACAAACTCTGTGGTAAGTGGTAATGGCAGCCCTAGAAAATGAATTCACTACCCCTCTGTGGATAGATGCTTTCAGGGTCTACACAGGGCCACCGAGTGAGGTCATGCCCTTGCAAGGACAGCCCGCATCTGGTGACAGAGCCTATGGGATGTAAACATCTGCATCTCAGCATGTCACCAAGACAACTCTAATGGGCAGTATTCACTTCAGAGCTGCCTACCAGCTTGGCCAATTCTTCCCCAACTTCTCCTGTGTCCAGGGTTGCTTCCTGATCCTTCCTTTCTAAGGTGTTGATCCCTAATAAACATTTTGCCCAACCCCCCACGCTCAGTTTCAGCATCTGCTTCCAGAGAACAAGAAATGCACACGTCTTACTCATCTCACGTCTTCCTGTGGTGCTTGCCTTCAGGTGTTTGAACTTTCTGGGTAACAATAAAACAATTTGAAATATTGATGTTGTTATTGCTGTTATGAAAAAGTTCCTATTTCTATTTACTTGTTTTTATAAACTAGTTTCTCAGCCTTTATATCTATAAACATCAAGCATAGGAACAGATTCGGTGCTGAAACCTGTCTCATTCCAGCATTAAGTAATATTCATCCATGCACACATAAACTAATTGGAAAAAATAAAACTCCATCTATCTTATATAGCATGCATTTTAAATAACACTTTAATTTTATGTTTAATAAGTATTCATAAAAAATTTACAAGTATATTGAGGTTGTTTTAATCAATATTTCCTTTTTTCCCAGGTTACTTAATAGATTTTTATAGAGCATCACATTTAAAACCACACGGTACACATTTTAGTCTAATTTACATGCAGAAATTCCCAAGATAGCTCTTCTACTAGGGGAAAAACTATCCTAATTAAAATTTAACTATTTAAATTTATTTTTTTCCTTTTTAAAATTTTTTATTTTAATTTTTGTTCTTGTACAGTTTTCTGTCTTTTACTGCCATCCCAGCCCACCGCCGCAGCCTCCTCACCTCCCTCCCATTTCTACCCCACCCCTAGTTTTTGTCCATGTGTCCTTTATACTTGTTGCTCCAAACCCTTCCCCTTTTCCCCTGAAATTCCCTCTCCTCTCCCCTCTGGTGACTATCAGCCTGTTCTCAATTTCAGTGTCTTTGGTTATATTGTGCTTGTTTGTTTGTTTTGTTGATTAGGTTCCTGTTAAAGGTGAGATCATATGGTATTTGTCTTTCACTGCCTGGCTTATTTCGCTTAGCATAATGCTCTCCAGTTCCATCCATGCTGTTGCAAAGGGTAGGAGCTCCTTCTTTCTTTCTGCTTCATAGAATTCCATTGTGTAAATGTACCATAGTGTCTTGATCCATTCATTTACTGATGGGCACCTAGGTTGCTTCCAACATTTGGCTATTGTAAATTGTGCTGCTATGAACATTGGGGTGCATAGGTTCTTTTGGATTAGTGTTTCAGGGTTCCTAGGATATAATCCTAGCAGTGGAATTGCTGGGTCAAAAGATAGATCCATTTTTAGTTATCTTAGAAAATTCCATACTGCTTTCCATAGTGGTTGTACCAGTCCGCAATCCCACCAACAGTGCACTAGGGTCCCCTTTTCTCCACAACCTCTCCAACACTTGTTGTTTGTTACTTTGTTTATGATGGCCATTCCGACTGGTGTGAAGTGGTATCTCATTGTGGTTTTAATTTGCATCTCTCTGATAGCTAGCGATATTGAGCATCTTTTCATGTGTCTCTGGATCCTCTGTATGTCCTCCTTGGAGAAGTGTCTGTTCAAGTCCTTTGCCCATTTTTTAATTGGGTTGCGTGTCTTCTTAGAGTGGAGTCATGTAAGTTCTTTATATATTTGGGAGATTAAACCTTTGTCTGAGGTATCATTGGCAAATATGTTTTCCCATACAGTTGGTTCTCTTTTTATTTTAATACTGTTTTCTTTAGCCATGCAGAAGCTTTTTATTTTGATGAAATCCCATTTGTTCATTCTTTCCTATATGTCCCTTGCTTTAGGGGACATATCAGTAAAACTGTTGCTGTGTGAAATATCTGAGATTTTCCTGCCTATGTTCTCCTTTAGGACTTTAATGCTGCCATGGCTTATATTTAAATCTTTTATCCACCTTGAATTTATTTTTGTGTATGGTGCAGGTTGGTGATCGAGTTTCATTTTTTTGCACTTAGCTGTCCAGTTCTCCCAACACCACTTGTTGAAGAGGCTATTTTTATTCCATTTTATGTTCCTGCCTCCTTTGTTGAATATTAATTGACCATAGAGAATTGGGTTTATTTCTGGGCTCTCTGTTCTATTCCACTGGTCCATGTGCCTGTTTTTGTGCCAGTACCAGGCTGTTTTGATCACAGTGGCCTTGTAATACAATTTGGTGTCAGGTATTGTGAACCCTCCTACTTTGCTCTTCTTTCTCAAAATTGCTGCAGCTATTCAAGGTTGTTTATGGTTCCATATAAATTTTTGAAGTGTTTGTTCTATGTCTGTGAAATATGCCATTGGTACTTTAATAGGTATTGCACTGAATCTGTAAATTGCTTTGGGTAGTATGGACATTTTGATGATGTTAATTCTTCCAATCCATGAACACGGTATATATTTCCATTTGTTTGTGTCTTCCTTAATTTCTTTCTTCAGTGTTGTGTAGTTTTCTTCATACAGGTCTTTTACCTCCTTGGTTAGGTTTATTCTTAGGTATTTTATTTTTCTTTTTGCTACATCGAATGAGATTTTTTCCTTGACTTCTGCTTCTGCTCTTTCATTGTTGTTATACAAAGATGCCTTTGTTTTATGGATATTGACTTTGTATCCAGCTGTTTGGCCAAATTCATCTATTAGGTTGAGCAGCTTTTTGGCCGAGTCTATAGGATTTTCTATGTACACTATCATGTCATCTGCAAACAATGATAGTTTTGTTTCCCACTTTCCAATTTGGATGCCTTTTATTTTCTTTTTTTGTCTAATGGCTGTGGCTAAGACTTCCAATACTATATTGAATAGAAGTGGTGAAAGTGGACAACCTTGTCTTGTTCCTGATCTTATTGGAAAAGATTTTAGTTTTTGCCCATTGAGTATGATGTTGGCTGTAGGTCTCTCATATATGGCCTTTATTATGTTGAGGAATGCTCCCTCTATTCCCACTTTGCTGAGTGTTTTTATCATAAATGGGTGCTGTACCTTATCAAATGCCTTTTCCAAGTCTATTGATATGATCATGTGATTTTTGTCTTTGCTTTTGTTTATGTGATGTATTACATTTACTGATTTGCAAACGTTGAACCATCCTTGCATCCCTGGGATGAATCCCACTTGGTCATGGTGTATGACCTTTTTAATGTATTGTTGGATGCAGTTTGCCAATATTTTGTTGAGAGTTTTAGCATCTATGTTCATCAGCGATATGGGCCTGAAGTTTTTTTTCTTTGTTTTCTCTTTATCTGGTTTGGGGATTAGGATGATGCTGGCTTCATAAAAAGAGTTTGGGAGTCTTCCATTGTTTTGGATTTTTTCTAAAAGTCTGTGAAGGATAGGGGTTAGCTCTTCCTTAAATGCTTTGCAGAATTCTCCTGTGAAACCATCCGATCCAGGGCTTTCATGTGTCAGGAGTTTTTTGATTACTGCTTGTATTTCATCTGCTGTTATTGGTCTGTTCAGGCTTTCCGCTTCTTCTTCATTGAGTTTTGGGAGATTATATTTTTCTAGAAACTTGTCCATTTCACCTAGGTTTTCAAATTTCTTGGCATACAATTCTTCATTGTAATTTCTTACAATCCTTTGTATTTCTGTGGTGTCAGTTGTAATCTCTCCTCTTTCATTTCTGGTTGTGTTTATTTGGGTCCTCTCTCTTTTTTTCTTGATGAGCCTGCTTAAAGGCTTGTCAATTTTGTTTATGTTTTCAAAGAAGCAGCTCCTGGATTCACTGATCCTCAGAATTGTGCTTTTCGTCTCTATGTCATTTAATTCTGCTCTGATCTTGGTTATTTCCTTCCTTCTACTTGCTCTGGGATGTCTTTGTTGTTGTTCCTCGAATTCTTGTAGATATAGGGTTAAGTTGTTTGTTTGAAATGTTTCTATCTTTTTTAGGTAGGCCTGTATTGCTATGAACTTCCCTCTGAGGACTGCCTTTGCTGTGTCCCATAAGTTCTGGGTCATTGTGAGTTCATTTTCATTTGTTTCCAGAAACTTTTTGATTTCTTCCCTAATTTCATTCTTGACCCATTCATTGTTTAATAACATGCTATTCAGTCTCCATGATTTTGAGGATTTTGGGTTTTTCCCCTTTGGGTTGGTTTCTAGTTTCAGTTCCTTATGATCAGAGAAAATGCTTGGGATGATTTCAGTTTTCTTGAATTTGTTGAGGCTTGTTTTGTGTCCTATCATGTGGTCTGTCTTTGAAAATGTTCCATGTGCATTTGAAAAGAATGTGTATTTAGTTTCTTTGGGATGAAGGGCTCTATATATATCAGTTAAGTCCATTTTATCCAGAATGTTGTTCGATGTCACAATATCTTTGTTGATATTTTGTTTGGAAGATCTGTCCATTTTTGGCAGTGGGGTGTTAAAATCCCCTACTATAATTGTGTTGCTGTCAATATCTTTCTTGAAGTCCTCTAAGGTTCTCTTGATGTATTTAGCTGCTCCTATGTTGTGTGCATATATATTTATGATGTTTATGTCTTCTTGGTGGATTCTTCCCTTGAGTATTATGAAGTGACCTTCTGGGTCTCTCTTTATGGCCCTTCTTTTGAAGACTATTGTGTCTGATATGAGTATTGCTACCCCGGCTTTTTTTTTCCTGTCCATTTGCTTGGAAAATTTGTTTCCAGCCCTTCACTTTGAGTTTGTGTAGGTCTTTTGTCCTGAGATGGGTCTCTTGTAGGCAGCATATGTGTGGGTCATGCTTTCTTATCCATTCAGCTATTCTATGCCTTTTGATTGGAGCATTTAATCTATTTATGTTTAAAGTTGTTATTGATAGGTACTGATTCATTGCCATTTTCATACCTGTGTTCCTCTCTCTCTCTCTCTCTCTCTTCCTTCCTTTCCTTAAAGCAGTCCCTTTAGCATCTCTTGCAGAACTGGTTTGGTAGAAGTGTATTCTGTTAGACTTCTTTTGTCTGGGAAGTTCCTTATTTGGCCTTCTATCTTTATTGAAAGACTTGCTGGCTAAAGTAGTCTTGGTTATAGGCCTTTGGTTCTCATTACTTGGAATATTTCTTGCCATTCTCTTCTGGCTTGGAGTGTTTCCATTGAGAAGTCAGCTGTTAACCTTATCGTGGCTCCCTTGTATGTTACTTCCTTTTTCACCCTTGCTGCCTTTAAGATTCTCTCTTTATCTTGGAATTTTTCTATTTTAATTTTGATGTGTCTTGAAGTTGGCCTCTTTGGGTTCCTCTTGATTGGGACTCTGTGTTTCCTGGATTTGTGTGACTTTTTCTCTCATCAAATTAGGGAAGTTTTCCATCGTTACTTTTTCAAATAGGTTTTCTATCCCTTGCTCTTCTTCTTCTCCTGGTATCCCTATTATATGGATATTATTACACTTCATATTGTCTTGCATTTCTCTTAATCCCTCTTCATTCTTTCTGAGCCTCTTTTCCTTTTATTGCTGTTTCTGGATGTTTTTTCCTACTTTGTCCTCCAACTCACTGATCCGATATTCTGCTTCGTCAATTCTGCTTTTCATTCCTTCCACTGTGTTCTTCAGTTCAGAAATTGTATTCTTCATTTCCTCTTGGCCCTTGTTGATAATTCCTATTTCCTTTTTCATGTTGATATAGTTTGCAGTGAGTTCATCGTAGCTTCCCTGTAGTTTCTGGTTGCTCATTGAGAGCTCATGAAGCTTCCTGTCAACCATTGCTTTAAACTCAAAATCTGATAGTTGAGTTGCCTCCATTTCATTTAGCATTCTTTCTGGGGCTTCCTCCTTTCCTTTCATTTGGGGATTATTTCTTTGTCTTCCCATTGTTTGTGAGGCTCTTATTGTTAGCCTCAGCTTCTTAAATTGATTTGTTCTGGCTCCCTGGGTTTATGGCGTGAACTTCTGTGCTAGAATACCTGTGAGATTCAGTGGTGCTGTCTCCTTCAGCTATCCTGGTGTTCACAGCTTCCACTGTGTCATCTGTTGAAATGCCCCCTCTTTGGGACCAACTCTGTTTTTTCACAGTTCCAGGGGGTTTTTTTGTTTTGTTTTGTTTTGTTTTTGTCTCACTCATGGGTATTTAAAGAGAAAAGAGGAAGAAAAAAATGAAAAGAGAAGAAAGAAAAAGAAAAGAAAAAAGAGGAAGGAAGAAGAGATAAAATTGGAAAGAAAGGAAGAAGGAATAAAACAAGAAAGAAGTAACAAGAAGCAAAAGAAGTTGGGTTAAAAAAATATAAAAATAATGAAAAATAATAGGAAAAAAAAAACCGCAACTCTTGCTGTTTTCAATCTTGCCAAGCCAGTTTTTCTGGTCTTGCTGGCTGCAACCACCAAGGGATGACAGTATCGCTTTTCTCCCTGTTCAGCACTCAGTTATCTTTGTGCTACTGTCCTCGAAGCTAGCCCTGGGCCTCTCCGCCAGGGGCCTCTCCACCCAGGGCCTCTCCTCCCAGGGCCTCAGGCATATGTTCTGAGGAAGTGTGCACCTACCCCGGCCACAAGCGGGTGCCTAAGATCTCGCAGCCGCCTGCGGTCACACATGGGTGCCAACTGTTGCGCAGCCATCCCGATGGCGCACGGGGGGCGGGGGGGGGGTGGTTGGCGACAGTCTTGTGAGCCCTGGCGTGCAGTCCTCCCGAGGCTATGAGTGGGTGTTCACATCCCCACATCCCCCTTGTTGACCACTGAGACCTTAACTCCTGTCTGTGAGATTTCAAGCAACCGGGTTTATCCCGGTGCTGCTGAAACCTTGTTTGGCTGGGGAGGGAGCAGTTGACCTGGTTCCCTTCCTAGAGCCTTGTGGCAAAGCCCGTGCCAGCCCAGGGCCTCAGCCCCCACCCTGGTCTCTGGGCTGCTCCCTGGACTCTTATTGTTCTGAAGTCCTCTCCTTACCGTCTGGTTTTTCAATGTCCACTACAATTTTTGATCTCCTGTTTTCAAATATGCTGTGTTTCTGATGGCTGTTTGCTCTGTTCTGCCGTAAATTGACCAGGTTTTTCTCCCATGTGTAGGGGGAAGTGGAATGTGCTCCCTCCTACTGCGCCACCATCTTCCTCCTCCTCAATATTTCTTGAAGAAAAAAATGTTAATACTTATGTCTTATGGTCACAGGAAATAAACTTTCAATTTATATTTTTTATGTTATAAAGAAGAATGAAAGTGTGATAAATAAAAGATTTTAAACCAAATATTACATTTGAATAAAATTTTGAGGGGGAAGAGAAATTAAAATGTGAGTTCAAGAAAAGAAAAAAATAATCTTTCTGTTTGCTACATAAGAACTTCTTTGTGTACTTTTTTACAGTTCACAGTCATTATCAAATCGCTATGGGTTCAAATTCTATTGGAGATATGTAAATTTTTTACTTTAAAATGTGATCATTTATAGTACACCACTAAATTATCTTTTAAAAATAAGTATTAAGCTTATGATTAAAAATTTTAGATGTTTACCTAAAATCTGAGAAGGAGTAATTGGTTTTCCAAAAATATTTTAGGAGGTTATGAGTAAAAAGTTTGACTAACATTGATTTGTATTGCTTGCTGGCACCTGCAGGCATTTCAGCCTGTGACTCCTGCTTTAGCTCAACAGCTGGTTGTCTCTGCGCTAATGCCTGTGTCAACCCCCAAGTGCAGTTTCTGGGAGCAGATCTCCCCTAGATCTCTGAAGAACCACCATACCTGCCAGGGAGGAAGGGCTGAGATATGGAAGTGGGGTAGCTTTGTCTAGTTTTCAATAAAGCCAAAGGTCCCAGGAGAAGGCTCTGAGGGGCAAGAGAGAGGCTGACTTATGAATTCCTCCAAAGGAATGTCAGAGAAGCTGCTCCTGCACATACGCCCAGCCCCCTCAGCCCTCAGGTTTCTCTCTTTCCCTTCTCAACGAGATTCCACTATGAGCTGAGGAAAATAAGATATAAGGAGAGTGTATTAACCATTGTTCTTCCTCCCAAAATAATGACTACCATTTATTGAGTGTTCACAATGTGCCAGGTATAAAGGAAAAAAAAACAATGAGCAAGCAGCTGACATCAGACTTCCTCACAAGAAGGGAATTGTCTTCTGGTAATCTCTTCATAAACCCTTTTAGGGGCTGATTCTAAAATTCATCCAGAGGAGGCATAGGACAGCAAGAAAATTTTGGAAGAAATTATGATAAGTAATAACAGCCAACACCTTTATGAATGCTTACAATGTGTCAGGCATTAAGAGCTTTATATATAGAAATTCATGAACTCCTCACAATCATTGTTATTATCATTATTTAAAGATGAGAAAACTGAGGAATAGAGATAACAGTTTGCCTCAGGGAAGTGCGAAGTGTCCCCTGGCTGCAGAGTCTGTGATCTTATCTGTGCTCTCAACCATTGTTCTCGGATACCCCAGGACATGTTTATAAAGTGATAGTAATTAAACCAACACAGTGTTGTTTCATCAGAGAGTAAGGAAATAGAATAGGGTTAGAATCAGACCCATATATAGAAAATTAGCATATGATAATGAGGCATTTCAAATCAGTAGCAAAAAATAAAAATAAATTTTTATTTCACACCTAGACAAAATTATATTCCAGATGGATAAAATGTAAAGGAATGTAAGTGTATCAAAATTTTTAGGTTCTAGGAGAAAATATTGGAATACTTTTATAATGTTGGCATTTCCCTCTAGGCATATGAAACCCAGTATCTATATATTTCTTAAAAGATTTATATCTTTACCTACATATACAGTAAAAACTTCTATATGTGAAATTACAGAAAATATTGCAGATGTATAACAAACAAAAACAGAAACCATAATATATAAAGAGCTTCTATAAATAAACAACAAAACCCCCAAACAATCCACTAGGAAAAGAAAGAAATACAAACACAAATTCACAGAAAAACAAATGGTCCATAAGCATAGAAATAGAAGGCACAATTGCATCAGAAGCCAAACATATGCAAAGTTTTCAAATATGGAATACCATTTTAAAGAAAAATATTAGCAAATATTAAGATATTTGAAAATATGGCAGCTGGAAAACTCCAAGATCTTGTTGGCATATTGGTGGTAGCATAAATGGCAAGCCTTTGGAGAGAACATTGGTGGTAGCTGTTTCAACAGAAAATGCATATTCCCTTTGTCCTAGTAATTATAAAGAGAAATTATCATGTCTCCAATGTTCAAGAACATAGAATGAGTTCACACTTCCCTCCTGGGTCAAGTTTCTGCATCTCAGCCTGGTTTGCAAGGCTCTGCAAAATGTGGGCCCACATACTCATTCAGTGCTACTCCCCTATGTCAGCCTGCCACCCAGAGTCTGACAGGTCCCAAATAGCCCTCCCTACCCCCATGCCTTTCCTCGCGCTCTTTCATCTTTCCGAAGGACCCTCCCTCCTTGCTCCCATCTCTTTCCTCCTGTTTCCAGGCTAAGCCCAAGTTCCACCTCCTTCATGAAGACAAGTCCTTCACACAGCACAATACCAAGTAAAGGCTCAATAAATTCAAGCTTTTGTTTATTGTTCACCTTTAAGCATCTACTCTCTCAGGGGACTCTCTAATTCTTTTAGATGTATTTTCTTTACAATGAGGTTGACAGTTTCTTGAGGACAGGAAATACTTTGAGCTGCATATGTAAAAGCAGTACAGTATACAGGGTTTTTATATCAGGCAGACCTGCGTTGGACCTTCACCTGCCATTTATTTACCTGTGCTTCTAATTATTTCATTTGTATGCACCCACCCATAACACATACTAACTCAATTGTTCTATGATGGCTATGATTGCTTACCTGCTCTCTGCATCATCTTGCCCCATCCTACCAATGTCAAAATAGAACCAAACCCATGTAAAGTGGGCAGCAAACTCTTCATGCAAGTCGATTAGCTAGGGGTCCAAATTGTCATGTGTTCTAGGTACATGTAAAAAAATGAAATTGGACCACTTCTTACACTATAAACAAAAATAAACTCAAAATAAACTGAAGACTAAAACGTAAGACCTGAAACCATAAAACTTCTAGAAGAAAACATGGGTGGTAAATTTCAACACCAGTCTCACAAATGTCTTTTTGGATATGTCTCCTTGGGCAAGGGCAATAAAAGCAAAAATAAACAGATGGGACTACATCATTTTTTGGATTTTATTTATTTGCCCTGGCAGGTGTGGCTCAGTGGATTGAGTGCTGGCCTGGAAACCAAAGGGTCACCGGTTCAATTCCCAGTCAGGGTGCATGCCTGGGTTGCCAGCCAGATCCCCAGTGAGGGTCACTCAAGAAGCAACCACACATTGATGTTTCTCTCCCTCTCTTTCTTCCTCCTCTCCCATCTGTCTAAAATAAATAAATAAAGATAAATAAATAAATAAAATCTTTATTTATTTTTAGGCAGAGGGTAAAGAAGGAAAGGAGGGAAAGAGAGGGAGAGAAACATCAACGTGTGGTTGCCTCTTGCACGCCCCTCACCAGGGGACCCAGCCTGCAACCCAAGCCTGTGTCCTAACTGGGAATTGAACCAACAACCCTTTGGTTCGTAGGCCAGCACTCAATCCACTGAGCCACACCAGCCAGGGCTCAAACTGAAAAGGTTTTGCACAGTGGAAGAAACCATCAAGAAAATGAAAAGACAACCTACTTAATGAGAGAAATTATTTGCAAATGATATACCTGATGAGGGGTTAATATCCAAAATACATAAGAAACTCATACAGCTTAGCACCAAAAAACAAATAATGCAATTAAAAAATGGGCAGAAGACCTGAATAGACATTCCTCCAAAGAGAACATATAGATGGCCGACAGACACACAAAACATGTACTCAACACCGCTAATCAGCAATGAAAGGCAAAACAAAACCTCAATGAGATATCGCTTCACATCTGTCAGAATGGCCATCATCAAAAATCAACAAACAACGAGTGCTGGTGAGGATGTGGGGAAAAAGGAACCCTCATGTATTATTGGTGGGATTTGTAAATTAGTGCAGCCACTATGAAAAACAGTATGGAGATTCCTCAAAAATTAAACATAGAGCTGACATACAACCAAATGATACCACTTCTGGTTATTTATCTGAAGAAAACACTAATTTGAAAAAAAAATGCACCCCTGTTTTCATTGCAGCATTATTTACAATAGCCAAGATACAGAAGCAACCTAAATGTCCATCAATAGATGAATGGGTAAAGAAATTGTGAGATGTATGTATATGTATACATATATAATATGGAAATATTACTCAGAACTAAAGAAAGAACAAAATCTTGCCATTTTGGGCAACATGGATGAACCTAGAGGGTTTATGCTTAGTGAAATAAGTCAGAGAAAGACAAATATCATATGATCTCTCTTATATGTAAAATCAAAAACCAAACAAACAAAACAGAAACAGAACCATAGATACAGAGAACAAGCAAATGGTTGCCAAAGGAAAGGGGACTGAGGGGATGGATGGAAAAATAAAAGAATTTTTTAAAATTAAAAATAAAATAGTGATATGTTCTATCAAATACACTCTAAGTGACATTCTATGTGTGTATTTCCTCGTTCATTCATTCACTCACTCATTTATTTAAGAAGAATTTCCTTTAGTTTGCTTTGAAGCAGGCTAGTAACTATTCTCAGTTTAGATCTAACCAATCAATCTTTACTCAGTTGCTAGGAAACTCTGTCTTTGGAGCAGAAGTTAAGAATCAATTTCCCCATGTTTTAAAGAACATATATTTAAGTAAATGACTTCCTCAGAAATATTGATTCATTCCAAAAACATTTAAATAATATGGAAAGCGAGGATTTTTATATGAAAGCTGCATCTTGACAGTGAAGGAGACATGTGCTCAAGAAAAACATATTTACACATAAAATCCACATCTTATTCAGAGCAAAAATAGATTTTAATGCATTAATAGAACTATTTATGTAATAAACTCTCATGGGCTATTGTATAAATAATGATTCCTGAACTGTAGGAATGTTTTTATGTGAAAACTGCCTTTGTGAACTTCTACAAGAATTTGGTTTTGTGATTACATCAAAGCCTGAATTTATATTAGCAAATGAAGCTTTGTGAAGACATGAAGACATTTTATAATGGAAGCATAATAATTAGAAGCACATTTTCTCCAACGATATTTTGAAAATGCTTGTGCCTCTTCACAGCCTCAGTGTCTTGCAAAGCATTCTCTTGGTCAGCAACTGGCTTCCCAAGCACTCCCTCGGACATCGGCCATGTGCGGCCCTGCTGTGGGGAGGGGTGCCAGCCAGCCAGGGAGATGTTTCTGCAAGAACTTTTGGCTGCGGTAACCGCCTAAAGCAAATGTTTGTTTGCTGCAGTATGTGAATCAAATGCTTTTGTGTGAAAACACTTGGTAGAGAAACAAATGTTTGTTTTGGTAATCGACATTTGGACTGTTGGAACGTTACCATTTAAGATATGGGCTTGAAAAATATACGTTTAATTTGGAAAGAGCCAGTTAGGATCAAGTGTGTGGCACGAATCTAGACTGTAAGGAAATGAGGTTGAAATTGGACCAAATTTTTCACTTCCCCTTGTCAGATCCGAGTAGAAAAATGGTGCCTTGTTTTACATGCTGCTGTATGTTATTGAGCAACAGCACAAAAGAAAAAAGTGATTTACTTCCTTTTAGAAGTGTATGACATAAATTATCAAAGATCGCTGCAAGAGTATATTTGTCTAGCATTAATATTTAAGTGCCATTTTCCTATTGAATGTACCACACGCTCCATATTAATCTTTTAGATTAATCTTTTAGACTTTGTACAGATTGATGTGTCCTAAAGAGAAGATTTCTCTTTACAGTTCACTTTTGATTATCCATGCTAACTGGCAGGAGGAAAGGTACAGATACCCCAAAACAGCAGGTGATACAGAAATAAGCTTTGGATCCAGAGAACATCAAATTTTTTACTAGCAGAAAGGAACTAATTATATTTTAAGGTAGAGAGATGTTGAGAAGGGAGCTTGAGGGATGAGAGAATTGTTTTTCTTTTAAATATATTACATATGGTCATAGATAATCTATAAATAGAAAGTCAAACTCTTGTATACTGAGGTGAAGGCTGAATAGTAGAGAAAGCTTTTAATTAAATGTTTTATTTCTTTCTTGTATATTTTAAAGCATATTTTTAGTTCTGATGAAAGCCAGGAGTATATGTAAATGCATTTGATTTTTTTTTACCACTATGAGTTTTTCTCTTTTGTGAAAATAAACTGCAGGATAGAGGTTCATTTGAAAATTTATGAGCTGAAATCTATAATCAAATCACTATGTACTTAATAATAAAATAAATTTATAGCCCAAATTCTTAGCTGCTGGCCTAAGTCCTATTTGATCCTTAGCTGAAAAAATCATATTTTGAAGTAGAAAAGGAAGCCAGTATCAGTTCAGAATAGCCAAATAGAAGAATTATTCATTAGAATGTCGAGAAACAGGACTTCATATCCTGAATCCACCCATTGCTGTTTCCAGTTGTAAATTTCATTCCACTGTTGAGAAAGATGAGTGATATAATTCATGCATTTTTGAAGTATTTTGAGCTCCCCAGAACTTAATAATTCAAAGTATTACAGTAAATTCCCATTTATACTAAATCCAAACTACCAGAAAGCTGAAATAATGAGGATTTTTTGTGCAATTTATAAAATGGTAATGTCCTTGGAGCATTAAAAGATTTGAAATTCTTTTGAATCGTCACAGAAAGATTAAATTTTGATCATCATAATTTCATGGTGAGAATGTCTGATAGATTACTCATTCTCTGAAGATAGTAATTAATCCATGTGTAGCCTATGGTAATCTTTCTTTTTAATTTCAATATAGAAATAGTATCTTTGCATTTCCAGGAAACTTTGGCTTTGTGTTTCTAGCCTAATCATATCCTAAAATGTACAGCACATCAGAAAATTTACAGTTTGATAATGGATCACGTGTGTCCTACTTTGTTAGCTCTAAACAATTCATGTGGTTTCAAATAAAAAATGCCACTCAAGCTAGCTAAGGGGACACATATTTATTACCATGACACTGGGCTCTTTCATAGAACCCAAGCTTGTGCTCAGGCGATGAACTAGAACCAAGAACTGGATGTCTGTGGGAAACTCTGGGAATTTATGTTTTCTCTGCCTCTCATCTCTACTTCTCCTTGTGTATCTGCTTCATTATCTCCTCAGTCTGCAAACCAATATCAGCTCTTACTCCTTCCAGTAGGTAGAAAATGGGCTCTGCATGGTGATGGACATCAGGTATTATGGGGTCACAGAGACACCAATACTCTTTGGCCTCGCTTCAATTGTAACAGGAGAATTAGGCCTGCTGGAGTCAGGCATGCACTCAATCTCTCCCCCTCCCAGCCCTTCTATCCCCCAATGCACTGATGGGGAGGAGGGACAGACATAGCCTAGGTAAATAATCAAAGCCACAGATAGAGGAAGAGGCAGTTACTAGAGAGGTGGACTCAGGTGTGAGCTGGAAGATCTACACCAACATTTCGTAAACTTTTAGCCTCAGAATCACATTATAGTCTTATAAATTATTGAGGAACTCAAAGTTTATTTGTGTGTGTTATAACAATCAGTACTCAACATATTAGAAATTAAACTGGAGTTTAAAAACATTTAATTTTTAATTCATTTTAAAAATAACAAATTGATCATATGTTAACATTGATAACATTTTAATTAAAAATAACTGTACTTTCCATAATAAAAATCACTTATTGAGAAAAATAGCATTGTTTTCACATTTTTATGGATCTCCTTAATGTCTCTGGCTTGAAAACAAACAACCTAATTCTCCTATGGGCTTTTGCATTTAATCTGTTGTTCTGTTGTTACTTTGGCTGAAGTATAGGTGAAAGCTGCCCTCACCCAAGTATGTATTACAGGAAGGAAGGAGTATTTTAATAGCCTTTTCCCATATTTGTAGATATTTTTTCTTGATAATATACCAAAACCTGATAAGAGAAAGTTGCAATTTGGAATCTGAAATCATATTGGTGAACACTGTGTTCTCTGTTACAAAAGCATTCAGTGGTGCATCACGCACTCTTACCCACAGGTGATTTTGTAACATCGTGCACTGGTCATTTGGGAAATGTTGAACTGAGCTATGCACATTGTCCAAGCGCGGACGTACTTCGTTATACAATATACCAAAAGTCACATTTTGTAGTATCACTATTGATCGTATCAGAAAAATTTGCAGGTATTGGGAAGCTGTTACACTTACGGTGACAGATACAAGTTTTCCAAAATCTAATTTTCACTCGAAAGCTCAAATTTTAGCCTTGGCAACAAACACTGTCAATTGCATGACTTGAAGCAATGGTAACTCCGTTTATTTTTGAGAAAACATCTGCCAAATAACCAAGTCCAAATAACCATAATTTGTCTAAGTAACCACTTAAAAGACAAATGTTCTTTTAAGTAAATATGTTAAAAAACAAAAACCAAAACCAGAAGCTAGTTGAGCTCACAACACAAGCAACCATACAGAGTTTTCCTGGTGAAAATCATCTCACTTCGGTATGTGGTGCTTTATGCGTGCTTACTTTATCTAACAAAATATTAAAAAGACATGTAATCAAGGGTCAATACTTAGTAAAATTAATAACTTTTAACTGTCCATCAAGGGCATTAAGCCAAACTTATTTCTCCTCTGCATGACAGGAATACTGTAACGACTGCTAGTATAAAGCCTCGTTTTTCTGCTAAGACGAGAGCAGTTTTATCCTTTCTTCCATTTTTACCATTAGTGAAAATATCAACAGAATGAAGGCCAATTATCTTCTTGGTGTTATTATGGAAATAGTTTTACTTTATCATATTGTTGAAGGGGTTTCAGAGATACACGCTGCCACCACCACCACTGCAGGGGTATGTGGGCCGTACGTTCACGTCAGCTAAAATCACTGGGCAAGTGAATCTTATTCTTTTGGTATAATACCTCTTGGTAACAAAAAATATATATATCCATACTACATAGCAAAATATCACATTTATAAAATTATAACTTTTTAGCAATCAGTCCTGGGGAGAATTTTAAAATGCAGACTGGTAAAGTTGGTGAGGAACCTCAGAATTATAGAATTGAATATTGAAAACAATAAATGCCATAGTTTCTGTTTGATGGGTTACTTTGCAGGAACTGAGAGGGCCATGCATAGAGCCATGTGGTATGGCAATTTCCAAATCACATAAAATTAAAAATGCAAGGAAATCCTCAATGCTTAAGCTACTACGAACAGGTCTGTGAGTTAAAATAATAGCAATATAAACAATAACACAAAACTAAATTTCAAAGGCGGCAGTTACCACTTATCGTATCGATTTGGGCACTATGCATTTACTAAGACTTGGATTCAGGGCTGAAGAAAAGGTGCTTTAATCCAGGCCCAACACTCTGCTAGCTGTGTGACCGTGAGCAGGTCACTGAGCCTCCTGGGGTTGTTCTCACAGGTGTAAAATGAGAGCAATGGGCGACACTTCATTGTTTTTGTCGGATTACATGAGCTAATGTATTTAAAGTGCTGAATAGTACCTGGCACATAGTAGGTATTCAAAAATGTTATTTCTGTAAAATTTTAAGAAGTAGACAGTAGTGTAGCAGAGAAATCCCATTGCTTATCTAATGAGATAGTATTTACTGTACACTGTAAAAAAACCATTGAAACAAGAGTTATAACTAATAGGCTAACAAAGGTGATAAATACAATAGTAATACTCAGTTAACCCAAAAAAGGCACAAAAAGAAAAGAACAATGAGCTGCGAGAATAAATAGAATACAAATAGCAAGATAATAGACGAACTTGATCATATCAACAATCACATCAAATGTAAGTAATCTAAATAAGCAGCCTGATTAAAAAGCAGAGATTGTCAGATTGAATTAGAAAGTATGACATTAATTGTATATTGCCTACAAGAAACTTGCTTTAAATAGGTTAATGTACAAGGATGTAAAAGGCTGAAAAGAGATGTGCCAAGCTAACAATCAAAAGAGAGCTAGATTGATGATATTAATATCAGATGAAGTTGATTTCAGAGCAAAGACAGTGACAGGCAGTAAGACATTCATTTCACAAAGATAAAGGGATCAGATCATCAGAAAGACATGAAATTTCTAAACCTTTGTAAACCTAATAACAGATTTTCAAAACACATCAGTAAAAACTGATAAAATTGCAAGGAGAAGCAAATAAATCCACAATCACAGTTAGGGATTTCAACATCCCTCTCTTAATAAATGGTTAAACAGGTCGTTTAAAAACTCAGTATGTATACAGAAGATTTGAACAGAACAAGTAACCAACTGAACTTAATTGACATTTATAGAACATATCACCCAATAACAACAGAATAGACATTCTTCTCAAGTGCGCATACATGAAACACTTACCGACAGAGATGTTCTGGGCTATAAAACAAATCTCAACACATTTTTAAAAATTCAAGCCATACAAAGTATGTTCTTGGATACAGTGATAATTCAATTAGAAATCAATATCAGAAAGATTTGTAGAAAATTTCCAAATATTTAGACATTAAATAACAGTCTTCTAAATAGCCTATTACCCAAGAAGGAATAAAAAGAGAAATTTAAAAGTATTTTGAGCTGAATGAAATAAAAACAGCAAACCAAAATTGGTAAGATGCTGCTAAGCCAGGCTTAAAGGGCAATTCACGCATGAAAGGCCTATTGTAGGGAAGAAACAGGGTCTCAGAATAATGGTCTCAGTTTCCACCTGAAGAAACTGGAATGTAAGAGCAAATAAAACTCAAAAGAAACAGAAGAAAAATAATAGTGAATTTAGTGGAAATCAATGATCTTGAAAACAAAGAAGCAATAGAGAAAATCAATAAAATAAGAGCTAATATAAAATTAATAAATACCTAGCCAGACTGGTCAGGAACAAATAAGAGAAGAAACATTAACACTGGCGCAAGGATGAGAGAGCTGACACCACTATAGAGTCTACAGATGTTAAAAATACAATAAAAGAATATTACAAACAATATTATGTAAAAATTTTATAGCCCAGATGAAATTCACAAATTCTTTGAAAGACACAAATTAGGAAAGCTCTCTCAAGAAGAAATAGAGAACCTGAATAGACCTATATTTATTTTAAAAATACATTTTCCAAAGAAACTATTAAAACAAAGAAAATTCCAGGCCCAGATGGCTTTATCAGTCAATCTTACAAAACCTTTAAGGAAGAATAATACAAATTTTATGCAAGTTCTTCCAGAAAACTAAAGAGGATGAAATACTTCCCAAGTCATTCTTTGAAGCCCCAAATTAATCTATACATGAAGTGTAATTCCAATCAAAATGTCGGCAGGAATTTTGTAGAAATGGACAAGCTGATTCTAAAATTCATATGAAAATGCAAGGGAATAAAGTTGTAGGACTAACAATGTGAGTTCAAGACCTACTATAAGGCTGGAGAATTGTAGTAAAGATAGAAAAATAGATCAGTGTAACAAAATCAAGAGTGTGCATGATAAAAAACGGACTTACAAATATGTGAAGAATTGATTCTCTACAAATGTACAAAGGCAATTTAGTGAAGACAGAGTAGTTGTTTCAGTAAATGCTGCTGGACTAATTGGATATTCATGTAGAAAAAAATAAATTTTGATTGATACATAGCACCATACACAAACATAAACTATAAAATGGATCACAGACCAAATGTAAAACCTAAAAACTAAAACTATTAAAAGAAAGCATAGAAAAAAAATCTCAGTGACTTTGAGTTAAGTAGAGACTTCTTAGATATAACCAAAAATATGACCCATGAAATAAAAAACTGATCAATTCAACACCACCGACATTCAAATCACTGTTCAGAGAATGAGCCAACAGGCCACAGACTGGGAGAAAATACTTCCAAATCATACATCTGGTAAAAAAAAAAAAAACAAAAAAACAAAAAAACCTTGCATCCAAAATGTATAAAGAACTTTTAAAACATAATAAGAAAGCAAACAATCCTATTTTTAAAGGAGCAAAAGTTTTGAACAGATATGTGACCAAAGAAAATATGGTTGGCCAGAGCAGGTAGCATGATATTTAACAGATGTTTACTGAGCGCCTACCGTGACCCAAGCACAACTGCAGGCACTGGGCAGGAACAGTCAACAGAGCCAATGAAGGTCTTTGCCCTCATGGAGCTCACAGTCAAGTTTGGGAACATTTCATGTTCCCAAGATGCAGTGTCTTTCAACAACTTTTATTTCCTCACAGTTCTGTAGTCAGGAATTCACACCCTGGCTTGACAACTCTGCTTCATACAGCATCACCTGGGCAATTTATTTACTCCATTCAGTGGATGGCTATGATGGCTAGAAAGTTCAAGAAAGTTTCACTCACAGGGCTAGAGCCTTGGTACTCATTCGTATGTGGCCTCTTTCCCCTCGTTTAGCTTGGGCTTCCTTATAGCTTGGTGGTCTCAGTGTAGTTGGCTTTCTTACATGGCTGTTGACTTCCAAGAGGAAGCATTTCGATACTGAAGGAAGAAGCCCATATTCAAGTGGAAGGGAATAGAATCCATTTTCTCATGAGGAGTAGCAATGTCACGCTGAAAAGAGCAGGTGGGATAGAAGCTAACGTAATCATCTTTGGAAACAATCTGACTCAGAAAGAAAGATAGCTAATAAGGCATATAAGTAAAAACGAATTCTTAGGAGACAGCTGAAGCCAAAAAGGGTGTAGAAAATAATGAGTTTGGGGATAAAGTAGCAATTTTAAGTAGCATGGCTAGGAAAGGAGTCATTGGGGAAGTCACATTTAAATTAAGAACTAAAGAAAGAGTGGATGGCTGGGTGGGGCAAGAACATTCTAGGCAGAGGACACAGCAAGTGCAAAGGCCCTGAAGCAGGAAGATGTCTGGCATGTTTGAGACAGCAAAAAGACCATTACGTCTGAAGCAAAGAGAGTGAGGTGGTCTCAAGAATAGGAGTTGCCCTGGCTGGTGTGGCTCAGTGGGTTGAGTGCCAGACTGCAAACCAAAGGGTAGCCAGTTCCATTCCCAGTCAGGGCACATGCCTGGGTTTCGGGCCAGGTCGGGCTCCCAGTAGGGGGTGCGTTAGAGGCAACCACACATTGACGTTTCTCTCCCTCTCTTTCTCCTTCCCCTTCCTCCTCCTAAAAATAAATAAAACATTTAAAAATAATTTAAAAAAGAATAGGAGGAGATAAAGTCAGAGAGGTAACAGGTCAGCAATCGTATAGATTCTTGTAGGTCATTGTAAGAACTGTGGCTTTTTATCCTGAGTAATTGGGGAGGTGTTGGATGATTTTTGAGTATGGAAGAGATAAAATATTACTTGTGTTTTCACAGGATCTCTCTGTCTGCTATAATGAGTATAGACAATAGAAAGCTAAAAAGAAGTAGGGAGACTTGTTAGAAGACTATTGTAATAATTCAAGCAAGAGATGATGGTGGCTTGAATCAGGGTGGAAACAAGAGATAGTGATAGCTGGTGGATTCTGTATATACGTTGAACACATACCCCAAAAGATTTGCTGGTGAATTGTACACAGAGTAGGAAAGAATAGAGAAGCCAAAAGTGGTTTCAGTATTTTTGACCCAAGCAACGGGAAGGATAAAGTTGGCATTTATCAGATAAAACCTAGAACCTCAGAATTGAGAGAGAAGAGATGGTCACATTGGGTTCAGAGTGACTTTTAGACTTCCAAGGGTAGCTATACAATGGGAAATGAAACATATAATTAATTGCATGTGCATGTGTTTGTACAGGCATACACCACACACCTTTAATGCATAAAAATTTTGGAAATATGCAATAATAGCTGTCAATAGTTATTACCTCCAGGTACTAGGAATCTTCAAAAGTGGCGCTGAGATGTGAGAAGGGGAAGTAATGATGATCTTTTGTTTGTTTTTTAATTAATACCTTCTGTACAATGTAATATACATATATGAATTACCATGTTCTGCATTACTTTTATTACTAAAAATATTACACTAAAGTTGCGTGGTTGGTGAAACGAGTCCTGTCACCATGAGTAAGTCTTACCAGGAAAGCCCACAATAGAGCAGGGTTTTGACAATGTTCTTTCAAGCTCTGACACCGATTTCTACAACGGCGAATTAACTGCTAATTCTTACCCTCACTTCCTCCCGAGGCTTCTGTGAAATTTGGAGTGTGTAAACAGCCTCTCTAATTCACTTGCCTCGTCTTGAAAACAGTACCAAGAGCTCTCAACACTTACCTACCTCACAGGAAATTTGAGGTTGGAAGAGATAAGGTGTTCAAATACTTTGCATTAGCACAAAGGCAGGTGCGCATGTAGGCAGGATATTGTGTCCTGGAATATCAAGAGGCGTAGTAAAAAGCTGTTTCTGCCTTTTGATCCCATAGGAATTTTGATACTCTTGAACTATTACTCTTCATTTAGGCTGCTGCAGAATGAGTGTTTCTCCCTGACAGTATTCATTTTAGCATTTTTTCCTGCCTTCTGTCAAACAAGCTTGCCTTAGCCTTTGATTTTTATCAAGATTTACTTGACTTTATTCTTCAAAGCATTTCATTCAAAGTTCACTCTATCAGTGGGTGGATTAGTTGAGTAACTGAAATAACAATGTTGAATGCCATAATAGTTTGTTATAATATTTCTCTTCACAAGAGATATACTACTAAAATCATGTACTAATGAACAATGAAGTGACTGCCTGAATAGCAGACATCTTTAAAAGAAAGTTCCTGGCAAATGCTGAGTGGGAATTGTAAACAACGACAGCTTGATAAAATGTTCGATCAATGCCTCTTAAGTATTCTTCTAAGGCCATTATCATGTGTTGGGTATTGTATTAGGTGCTAAGAATACAAAAAGAAAACACATGTCTCTTCCCTCATGAAGCTTATATTCTGCCAGACAAATGCCATGTTGTATTTTAAATTTCACACAACAGTTCTAATGAAGTATTTGAGATGGCAGGTGAAGAGGAGTTTGGGTTGCTGGCAGTTTCCATTTTGGGAGATTATGTAGCTGATTATTATTATTTTGAAAAACCTACCCTTAGCCACACAAAGGTGGAGAGAAAACTACAACATCACCACTAATCAGAATTGCAAAGGGCAGTCAGTGGAAAAAATTGCAAGTTTCAGGAAAGATGAGCCCTCCTATTATGTAACAAGGCCTTTCTTAGAACTTGAAGTTACAAGAAATCAGACTGAATATTCTAAAAAACAAACAACCTAAATTAAAAAAAATAACACCCAAGCAACAATTGTGTCGAGCAGAAGCTGGACTTTCATGGATATTACAGATTGGGGAAGTGGCTTCTGCTCAGAAAAGAGGGTGGAGTGGACTACCTTTGCAGTTCCTTCCTTTATACACACAGCAATTGTGAAGTCACATTTTCTTGGGAGATAGATTTCTCAACAACCAAATACACCCAAGGTGCTAATATTCTATTTGTATTTTATAATTATTTAACAATGATCTCAAACCAGAGATGAGTAAAGAAAACAAACAGACTTTGTGAAGAGTGTTTTCACTGAAGAGAGAATAAAAGTCTTACCAGATATTTTCCCTCCTGAAACTCATTAGAAATCTTACCATTCACTGGTCAACTGTCTGTCAGATTGAATAGGCAGGCCTCTAACTGGTCAATGATCAGTCCAGGACCCCCACCATCATCGCCATTCCCAACTCCCTGGAAATCTTGCTAAAATCTTTCCCATTGCTTTTGTCTCTCTGTTCTAATTAATTTGCCACCCGCATTTCCAATTTCAGAGCCAACCTCAAATAACTCCTGTTTCATCTTATGATAATTTAACTTGCCACTCCTCACATCTATAATTTATCATGAATCAGACTTCTTCGATTGGCAGACTCTCTGAGTTGACTGGCGCAAAGGCACTAAATCCTAAGGTAATGAGCATTTAATTGCATAAAAATGCCCCTGGCAAAGACATTGTCTGCCTTTGTGGTGAGACATCAGAAGAGGAGCTCTAGGTCTGGTCCCTACAGGAAGAGTCCAGGTTAACCTAACGTCAGGACTTATGGCACATTTACATGTGACTACTGGCTCCTCACTTTGCAGCAACTTAAGTTATCTCCTAAATAAAGATCTGTCCTGTGCTTAAAACAACGTCAGAGGTTGGGAAAATAGTGGCCTTCCTAGCTACCATGTATGGGACATGCTGGTTTGTGGAACTTCACAGATAGCTGTATGTACAGTTTCATGTGGAACCCTTGCAATGGCCCTCTGGAGAAGGCCATATTGTTACCATGTTACAGGGTCTGGGGCTCAGCAGAGTTAGGGAAGGCAGTCCTGGGACTGGAACCCGTGGAGGGGTGATTTCAGCCATGAATGGAAACTAAGGTGTGACCATGAGAGGCAGCTGGACCTTCACACCTTTGCCCTTCTGTACCCCACGCCTGACTCCCCTGCCTAGAGCCTAGAGGGCCTCTTTCACTTGTTCTTAACATAGAAGCATTTATTCTCTACTTACTTTGTTTTATAAGGGAAATATTTTATACTTCAGCTAAAGTTTCTACTTAATGCATTCAGATATTGTGAGGTTCCAAAAAGTCCCTCTCTACATATCTCTGTGAAGTTTTGTTAAAGAAAGAACAGTTGAGTGAGCAATTTACTAGAAACAGGATTGATGAGGGAAACTTCTGTTGATCTGAAGGGGACAAACATGGAGAATTTGCAACAATGGGGAAAGACAGAGAACAATGAATATCTTCGCATTTTTTCTGTATCCTAACTGGAATGGGTGTTGGCACATCAGGAGATGTATGGTAATAAGGAGTTATGTTCTCTCCTTGATTCATGGTCTCAGGAACCAGTGGACGGCAAATTAGTGGGAATTAAGCCTTTGGGAGACTCTAGGAACTAAAGATTTGTGTGCCCAATATAATTAAAAAATGATACAATACCAATCTATAAAATGTAAATCTTACATGTGCTGACATTAATGTAGTTTTTTAATTATATTTTATTGATTATGCCATTACAGTTGTCCCAATTCTTTTTCTCCCCTTTATTCCCCTCCACCCTGCACCTCCCCCCTCATCAGCATTCCCTTCCCTTAGTCTTGTCCACGAGTCATACATACAATTTTTGGCCTCTCCATTTCTTACACTATTTTAACCTCTCCTGTCTATTTTGACCTACCATCTATGCTGCTTATTCCCTGTACATTTTCCCCCACTCTCTCCTCCTCCCCTCCCAGCTGATCACCCTCCATGTGATCTCCATTTCTGTGATCCTGTTCCTGTTCTAGTTTTTGCTTAGTTTGCTTTTGTTTTTGTTTTTTTAGGTTCAGTTGTTGATAGTTGTGAGTTTGTTGTCATTTTACTGTTCATATTTTGATCTTCTCCTCTTTCTTAGATAAGTCCCTTTAACATTTCATGTAATAAGGGCTTAGTGATGATGAACTCCTTTAACTTGACCTTATCCGGGAAGCACTTTGTCTGCCTTCCTTTCTAAATGATAGCTTTCCTGGATAAAGTAAACTTGGATGTAGGTCCTTGCCTTTCATGATTTGAATACTTCTTTCCCTTCTTGCTTATAAGGTTTCTTTTGAGAAATCAGCTGACAGTCTTTTGGTAACTCCTTTGTAGGTAACTCTTTTGCTCTTGCTGCTTTTAAGATTCTCTCCTTATCTTTAATCTTGGGTAATTTAATTGTGATGTGTCTTGGTGTGTTCCTCCTTGGGTCCAACTTCTTTGGGACTCTCTGATCTTCCTGGACTTCCTAGAAGTATATTTACTTTGCCATATTAGGGAAGTTCTCCTTCATTATGTTTTCAAATAAGTTTTCAATTTGTTGCTCTTCCTCTTCTCCTCCTGGCACCCCTATGATTCAGATGTTGGAACGTTTAAAATTGTTCTGGAGGTTCCTAAGCCTCTCCTTATTTTTTGGAATTCTTGTTTCTTCATTCTGTTCTGGTTGAATGTTTATTTCTTCCTTCTGCTCCAAATGGTTGATTTGAGTCCTGGTTTCCTTTCCTTCACTGTTGGTTCCCTGTATATATTTTGCTTTATTTCACTTTTCATGGCTTTCACTTCTTCCTCTATTTTGCAACCATACTCAACCATTTCTGTGAGCATCCTGATTACCAGTGTTTTGAACTCTACATCAGATAAGTTGGCTATCTCTTCATCACTTAGTTCTATTTTTGGAGCTTTGATCTGTTCTTTCATTTGGGCCGTATTTCTTTGTCTCAGTGCACTTGTTACGTTGGAAGGGGCAGAGCCTTAGGCATTTGCCGGGGCTGGGCAACTAACATTGCTACATTGTGGTGTTGTTTGTGGGGGAGGGGTCAGAGAGGGAACAGTGCTGCTTCTTCAGCTGTCAGCCAGCTTTCAGTCACTTCCCCTGCTTCCCACAAGAAAATTGGGCCCTTCTGGTAGTGATTCCTGGGTGGGTGGGTTTGTGTACATTCTAGGACCCTGTGGGTCTCTCCAGTGAACTCTCCTGTGATGCTGGGAATTCCTTCCACCAGAGTAACCCACACAGGCTTTTACCACCAGAGATTTTGAGGCTTAATTTCCCAGCACTAGAACCCTAGGTTGGACAATCTGTCTTGTTCCCCAGTTGTTCCTCTGGGTTTAACTGCACACAAATGTGGGACCACCCAGTCTGCCAGTCGCTGTCTCTCCCACCTGGTTTTCCAGCAGCCACCTTGCCCCCCATTCTCTCTACCCCAGCTGCCCATCTCTGCCCCTCCTACCAGTCTGGATGAATGCTTCTTCTTTAATTCCTCAGTTGTTGGACTTCCATACAGTTTTATTTTCTGGCAGTTCCGGTTGATTTTTTGTTTTTAAATTTGTTGTTTCCCTTATTTTGGTTGTGCAAGGAAGCAATGTGTCTACTTACACCTCATCTTGGCCAGATGTCAATGTAGTTTGTTTCTTGTTGAAAAATCTAGTCTCTCTCATTCTATTGTATGTGTGTGTGCGCATATGTGTTGTTGTAGTTGGATTGAGCATTGCTTAGTTCTGTTTACTGTGTAATCCGGTACTAAGCAGTCAAAATGTAAGGTTTTAGAATGCCTATCAATTACAGAAAGGAAAGAAAGTGACTCTCAAGCCCATCAGCTTCCACACTGCATGTCTAGCAATATTTTACTAAGATTCAAGCAATATATTAGACCAGCACTTTCCAAAGTGTTCTGGGAAACCCTGAGGCCCTGCAGAGAAGGTTCTGGGACCACTAGGGAGTGGGATGGGTGAGGAAGCAGGACAGGGAGGCCAAGAGCTCCTCATTCCCTCTCTCCTCCAGACTATATCCTCTCTGATCAGTTTTTCATATTAAAAGGCCTACATAAGATTTTGTTTGGAAACAGGACTTTGCTGCTAAAACAAAATGAAAGCATAGTATTGTACAATTGTCATTTCAATGCTAGTTACTGGTCAGAAACTGACATTGGATCGAAATCTCATGAATCATACAACAAATCTATAAACTTTGTGAGGACAGAGAATGGACTTCATCCTCATCTCCATGTGCTCAGGAAGCTAGCAGATTCCTATGTACGATGGGAACTAAGCAAAGTGTTGGCTGAAGGCATTTCTTTTCCCCCTGCGGATATCACATTAAGAGGACAAGTTATCGACTGCTTCCCTGGAAGTTCATGGCAGAAAATTAAACAACAGATTATTTTCGCTGGAGTTGATAAGACGTATGGTACATTTAGTTCAACACTTGGTTCTCCACTCCAAGCATTTTATTTTGGTAATTGATTTGGGTTGAAATCAATCTAAAGTGGAATCATATCTCAAAATTTTTATTGAATTTAATTTCTTGGAATGCTTTGCCGTGTGATACAGCAAAAGTGTTGAAGTATACCAGGCATGCTATTCTAATTTCCCAGGGAAACTTTGAGTGACTGATTGGGGGATGATGGCAGCTTTGCTTTCATAATTGACTGTTTAAGAAACACTTTTGGTGCCACAAATTACAAAACAAACAAACAAAAAAGTCTGAACAAAAGAAATGCGCAGTTGAATTTCCCAGAGTGGATGGGGAATGGTACACGAGCTCCATTCAAAGCCCTTGGTGTGGATGCAGGCAAATGAGGTTTGCCCTGGGCCCTGCGTGTCCCCTCCCTGCAATCTGTTCATCCCTCTGCGCCACTCACTCTTCACAGCCCTTCAGGCCTTTCCTTCCCTCTTTCCCACTGAAAACAGAATTTGATAAACTCAGTCATGCCAGGAGGGCACAGGTGGAAGCAATTTAATGTGTCACCCTCTCCTTGCAAAAAGGCTGGCAGGTAAGAAAAATCAAGTCAGTGGTGTCACATGAGTGACCTGAATGCACGTGAGAGGTTTTATCTCTACTTAACCACTTAAAATAAACAAACAAACAAACAAATAAACAAACAAACAAATAAATAAATAAAGCAAGCAAGCCAGGGGAGGCTTGATCCTCTCAGCATCTTCAGATTGACAAAGTCTGACTGAAAAATGGCCCCTGCTCCCCATGAAGTTACTGTGTAGCTGTGGCGTTTAGAGGCTACTTTTTTCCCTGTTCCAGAGACAATGGGATGCTAAGCGTGCTCCCCAGTACTGATTATAACTACTTTTGCCCTTACGACTCTAACAGAGATTAAGTCGGATGTGATCTGGATGTATTAAGCCCATATTGCAGATTTCTTCAGCTCCCAAATAAAAGGCAAACATTTAGCCTGACACTCAAGGCCTTCCATGATTTGATTCCACCTGCGTAGTCAATCGTTTTTCTCACTAGTCCCCTACCAAATGCAACTAAACCCTCATCATACCCGATATTTCATGCTATTAAGTAACCTGTTACTATGGAAACAAATTACGTCAAAATTTACTGATTAAAAGGATAAACATTATCTTCTTATCAGTATCTTCTAAAAGAATTTAGAAGGCCCTTAGCTAGGTGCTTCTGGCTTGGAATTTATGAGGAGGTGGCAGGGATTGGAGGATCTGCTTCAGAGGCATCTTCTGTGCTCCTTGTTGGTGGGAAGCCCAGGCTTCTCTTCACATGGGTCTCTTCCAGGGCTGTTTGAACATAGTGGCTGGCTTCTCTCAAAGTAAATGATCCAAGAGAGAGTGCTGAGGTGTAAGTTGTTCCTTTTATGACCTAGCCTCACGAGCCACATAGCATCACTTCTACCACATGGTAGAAGTGTATCATTCAGTCCATACTCCAGGGGAGGGGAATTAGCCTTCCCCTTTGAAGAGGGATATCAGATAATTTGTGGACATTTGAAACCACCATATGCTTCTGCACCACTGTTCATTCTGTTCCCTTCTCACAAAATGCACTTCCCGTATCTGCAGAGTCCAATCCTACATGACTTTATATTTAGCAGCTTCCCTGGTCTCTTCCTACCAGATTCAAGTAACACCCCAAACTCCCAGGAGTGATAATGAAAAACGTCTCCAGACATTGTCAAGCGTGCCACAGTGGACACAAATCGCCCCTGCTTTAGAACCACAGTTCTAGATATTTAGTGCTGTGATTCATTTTGTAAACTGAATTTAAAATAGTTTTAATATGTTGATATTAACTACTCCAAAAGACTAGTCTAACAAGCCAAGAGAATAAGACTTTATTTTTTCAATCTTTATGTTGCTGAGGACCCTGACTTACCCTGTCCAATTTTTCCTGAGCTTCTTTCACTCCTTTGGGTGATTCCAATAGCCTCTCAATAAATTCCTCTGTTATTATTATTTTGCTTAGGTTAGCTTCAGTTGCTTTCTACAGAAATGTAATTAACAAAAATCAACCCATCTTTCAAGCTCTAGCTCAAATACCATTTCTTCCAGTTCTCCCAGATGTTCTTGGATGAAATTTATCTTTTCCTCTCCATTTCTATTTTAATGCTTTCCACAGCCTAATAGTAGAGTCAGGTTTACATATGCCCTAACCTTTCCTTCCAAAAGCCTCCAAGGGCCAGGAATTGTACCTAGAATAATATATCCTGGATCTAATTGTAAATGAAATGGATTTTCATTTGAGGGAGAAATACCAAGGGAGATACCAAGTGACCACATCACTAGGGAAAAAGTTTGGAGGCTAGTGTGATTTTGATGCTTTTTTGCTTTTTTACACTTATTAGAGGCTGTTTCTGTACGATGAGGAAGTTTAGCACTCACTTTGGATCATGACTCAGTTCAGATTCTGTCTCACTCACTGTGAGACCTTGGACAAGTTACTTAATTTTTCTGTACCTCAAATTGCTCATGTGTAAGATGGTGATTGATATAACACTATCTGATGAGGTTAAAACATAAAACAGGTAAGCCGGAGCTGTTCTAGCCGAATTAGGAGAGAACCAGAGGTTCAGTCACCTGCCTGGTAGCTGCCTCTGAGGGAATCAACTCAGGAGCCTGAGGCTCTCCAGTTCAGTTTGAGACAAACACCAACAGCCATTCTAGTGGTTTTACTGATAAGGAAGTTAACAGGTGAATAAATAGCTTTCCCATGGCAACATGGCTAATTAATGGTAAATCGGAGACTACAATCCAATTCCCCCAACTCATAAACTGGGTGCTCTTTCCAATAACTCTCCCAACTCTAGTCCTGATGCAATCTTCATGCTTAGTTTATCTTGTCCTGTTTTCTTAACTTGGCATTCCAGGTCCTGCGTGTCATCCAACTTATCCTACCTTCCTGCCACTGCCACTTTTACTTCAGCCACGTCAACCTCATTTTACCATCATGGTTTGTTGATTCTTATGTTAACAGCAGGCTCATTGCCCTTCCAAACATTTTTCCTCCTATGACTTGTTCTCACATCACTCTAAGAGATTCATAGTACATAATTTTGCATGGTTTAACTCATTATTTTAGTAGTAAAAAGATAGAAGGCCTTTGGCACCTATCCTAAAATTGTTTTATGAAAGTTCTCATACCCTTCACTAATCTCTCATATAACCTAAAATTAAATGCTTAATTGTGTTATACTTTTGTATTGCCCACTGTTGTTTTATATATTACTTGAACTTTTCCATAATTTCTTATGTTCACTGATGGTAGGTAAGGATTGTTTTAAATATCTGTATACAGATATATTTGCTAGATATATGAGAGGCAAGGTCAAGCAGTAATTCATTTCAATACTTTTGAATATGGTTGATCCCACAAACTAGAATGTGAACTTCTCAAGAATAAATAGCCTTTTCAATTTTATAAACTCCAATAGTGCCTAATGTAGGGAGAAGTATTGGGACATGTTTTTGGTTCTCTTAAATTCTTCTGCATTCTACGCCCAATATTTTAACATCAAGCATAAATGAAAATGTGGCAAGGGCTCTGAGTTCTTTTAAATAAATATATATGCATATGTGTGTACATATATGTGTGTATATACATATATATCACCTATGTCCTCACTCCTCTCATTACACATTTGTTATATGTTATATGCTATTCTGTAGGAACAGTGTAAGAACTCATGTGTTAGGCCCTGGACTGTGTTACATGCATTATCTAATTTAGTAATCACTGAGGTAAGTACTATTTTTATTTTAAAGATTGAAAAGAAACCCAAAAACTTAGATGAGGCTAAAAAAAAACCCAGCCCCAAATAACACAGCTAGGTCATGGCAGAGCTAGAATTGAATCCAGGTCTAATTCCAGAATTCATACGCTTAACTGCCATGGGTCTCAGCCCAGGGTAAGACTCCTACAGCTGTTTAGTGCAGTAAGTAGGAGGGCTACAGTAAGGGTTAAATGAGCTAACTCAGGTTCTTAGCACAATACCTTACACACAATCCCTAACAATCTGCCCTCCTATCAATACACTATGACAGGGTTAAAAGGTCAAATAAGACATGCTCCCTATCCTTGAAAAATTGTCTAACTTTTAGTAGGCAGAATTACACAATAGCACCCCAAGATTTCCTGCCATTGGTATTATGCCCATGGTTATCTTATATGTAAAAGGAGTTTACCCAGATGTAATTAAGGTTACTAATCAGTGGACTGCAAATTAACCAAAAGGGAAATTATCCTGGTGTGCTATACCGATCACATGGGCCCTTAAAAAGCGCTTTTCTCCAGCTAGTGGTGAATGCACGTCAGACAGGTTTGAATCAGATTCCAATCTTGCATGAGGAGGGTATGATGTGCTGGATTTGATGAGTTGTTTCTAGCTTTGAAAATGCAAGGGCTGGAGAGTGGGCTTTAGGAGAGGAGAGAGACCCCTGGCCAATACACAAGCATGAGGAACCAAATTCTGATGGCAACCTGTAAGCCTTGAAGGGGATTTTCCCCAGACTCCAGATTAGAGCTTGGCCTGGCTGACATTTTGATATCAGCCTTGTGAGATCCTAAATCAGAGAACCCATCAGAACCCATCTGGACTTGTGATATAAAGAAATATAAGATAATGAATTGATGTTAAGTTTATAGGAATTTGTTATGGAGGGGACAGATTTACAAAACTATTACGTGGGGTAATACAAACATATGAACAAGGTCTTAAGCCATCCATAGAGGTGGAGAGACATAAAGCACAAGGAGGACCGTAATTCCACCTGGGTGGAGAGGCTGAGAAGGGTATGAAGTCTCAGCAAACTTAGAGGTGCTACCATTTTGAAGAATAATAAAACTTCCTGACTGTGGGGTGGAGGGACCTTGCATGGAGGAGGAAGAAATATATGTTAGGCAGAGAGTTCAGTAAGAAAATGATGAACAATCAGAAACTGTACATACTGTTGAAGCAACGTGTAACGGACGAGCAGCGAGGGTGAAGCGCCAGGTAGGGTGTGGCAGGCTGGAGCTGGGTTGTGATGCCTTTGTACACTGGGGAAAGAGGTGTGTGGTTTCATTCTACCAGCACTGGCAGCACATTTAGAAAAAATCTTTTAAAACTAATTGAAAATATTTAAAGACATAGTATATGTATGTATATACCTGTAGTTTTATATTTTATATATACAACAGATGTTTTAATATTTGAGGTAAGTAGATGAATAACTCTTTAATAGTATTTCACCCCTTTAATATAAATCTGCTAAAACTAATTAAGTTAAAATGTTTATTCTGAAGGCTATAAAGAAAAGGAAATCTTTACCTTTTGCAACAGTATCGTAAGACCTGGAGAGTACTATGTTAAGTGAAACAAGCCAGTCAGAGAAAGACAAATTACAGATGATTTCACTTATATGTGGAATCTAATGAACAAAGTGAACAAAACAGAAACTGACTCATAGGTACAGAGAACAGACTGACAGCTGTCAGAGGAGAGGGAGGTTGCGGGGATGGGTCAGGATGAAGGGGTTAAGAAAAAAACTCAGACCCAAACAACATGGCGATTACCGCAGGGAAAGGAGGAGGTAGAAGAGGGCAAAGGGGGATAAATGGTGGCAGAAGGAGACTTGACTGGGGATGGTGAACACACAGTGCAGTATATGGGTAATGTATTAGAGAACTATATGCTTGCAACTTATATAATTTTACTAATCAATGTCACCCCAATGAATTCAACTGAAGTTTTTTTTTAAAAAAGATTACCATCTTTCTCAAAGCAAACCAATACAATTTAAAACATGATTTTCAGCAAGATTTGGAATAATTTTGCCTCGCTTTCTAATGATCAGACATCCCAGATTGGTATTTTTCTCATATTAAGATAAACAGAAATGTTTGTTAATATTTCTGTAATAGTTTAATTTGTTAATTGAACCTGAAGGTACTTTGTTTATCTGAGCATGCTGATTAGCAGGCTTCTCTTCTTAGAGAAAGAGAAGTTTTTTTCTAAAAAGAATTGTTAAATACTTTTGGTCATATCACAGGTTTAGAAATAAAATGCTGAAGTAATATAATTGAGCTGATTGTTCATTTCTCTTCCCCTTCCCTGAGGTGCTCCATAGGAATAAATTAAGAACTCAGGGAGATGCATTAAAATAGGGAGTCTCCTTGTGGCTGACAGCATCTGAGTACCCTAGGTCCCCAACTTTTCATCAGAGTGACTTACGCTCTGGGGACATTCTCCATCACTAACTTAAAACTAAGGCTACATCAACAGATTTTTAAAAGAGCATATTGTAAGGAGGATTATATGCAAACAGTTTAATAAGTGTCAGCTATACCAAAGACATTAAATATTGGTCTTACACTGATTAGCACCAACTACTGGGTATATTTTTGTTTGATTAAACCAGCTTCGCAATACTGTTCATTTCTATCGGTCTAACCTAGAGAGGAAAAAAGCTAGAAAATCTCTTCATGAATCGGAAATGTGTATAAGTTTCAATCACATGACCTTGGCTTCCTTACCAATTTTTGGTACTTTAAAAATTATATAATCTGTGATCTAATACTTTTTAACTCAGAAGCTTGACCCACATTTAATTAAAAATTAAAAAATACAAACAATGCCCACTATACAAGCATGTGACAGAAAATAACACCCCATATTTTCAAAAAAAATCTTGTCTTTTAAAAATTCAAAGGTAACATCTTTTCTAGTAACTAAGAATATACATGATCTGGTATAAACTGTTTTCATAGAACTATTATTAGCAATGAAGCAGTAACACATAAACATGTAAACATTTAAAAATTGTACTATCTTCGGAATCTAAGTACAAGAAGTCAACTCTATCTGCATCATAGTTCCAGACAAATAGACACTGAAAACAACTTCTAGGATACAAATGGTCATCAGTCAAAGTTTAATTACTGTTCAATGATTCACTCTTTAAAAGAGTAACGGGTTTTGATAAATTCTGGCCCACAGGAGCAGACTTTCTCCCTGCCAAAGCCCTTCCCCTCTTGTCCATGGTGCAGCGCTCCACCCCCATCTGGGAAGGTCTTCCTCGTTCATGGTAACACAGGTGATTACATTCAAGTGGCATTTAACAGAAATTGCACCAAACTGCTCTGTAATTTCATTTTGCACTGAATTAATTAACTTCTTGGTAGGTGGCTGAGATGCTGAACATAAGCCTAAAGAAATATTTCACTCTTTAACCTATCATACATGAATTGTCTCTAAATAAGGCAGCTTTCATTTTTAGTAAATAGTACCAGGTTAAACACATGTTGTAGGGTCTGAAAGGGTAAAGATACGACATTCATAATGAGTAGATTCAGTTGCTGACAGACATGCACATCCATTTATAAAAAGTCGGGGCACTGCAGACAGTTGAGAAGGATTTGATGAAACTCACCAAGAGTTGGCATGCAGGGTATTTTGAAAGACTCTTTACCTTAGAAGGTGTGCGTTTATAACAAAACGGCTTCTTTGTCCTTTGTTTAAAAGTTCCCTCTTTGTAGCAATTAAAAATAATATCTTAATGCTATTGTAATTTATGTCCCAGAGTTTGAAATGTGAATGTAATTTTCTAAACTATTATTTTTTTCAGATCATTAGAATTATATTCTGAAATATATATTCTATTATGTTTCTCCAATTATATCACCAGGATATGACAGCTAACTCTTTGTTTCAAGTTTATATCCTTCATATACCAAGAAAAAAAATAAGAAGCAAACAAGGAATGTGAAAAGCCATCTCATAAAAAGCTGAAATGTCTTTTATTACATGGCATATTTTTCTCTGTCATAAACTTCCGGTTTAGGAAATGAGAAAACAAATACTGCTTTTGACGAACTCCTTAACAAAGTGTTTAACTCAGTATTTTTAGTTTTATGGATTTTTTTTTAACTGTGAAAGTAAGAAAGGGTGGGCAGAAGACAGGGAGGGAAGGAAAGAAAAAGGGAGAGAGGGAGGTAGGAGGCCCAACTTCAACTTAGATCTTTTGGGGAGAACTGCCCTGACGTTCAATGAGCACAATTCCAAAGGAAGGAAGTGCAGCTGAAGACCTCAGCCCGATTTCAAAAGCTTTGTGACATACAGTGAAATGGGCCCCTGGAACCGGCCTGAACAATGTGGGTGGGGGAGGTAGTCCTCGGTCAGGTTTCATGGGCCTCAGCCTTGTTTCAAAGCGTCCCACTGAGGGAACAACTGCCAGGTAATCTCTCTATGAATAAATTCTCTTTCCTGTACCACTTAAACCTTTCTTGATTTAATATGCATAAGGAGAAATGACAAGAATATAATTCGGAAGTTTTAACATTGGTTTGTTATACGGAAGGCTTCAGCTTGAAAAAAAAAAAGAATGCTTACATACCAGTTTCGGAAACAATTTTGCCTACAGCATCTTCCAGCTCAACAATTCTGTGGCAACGACAGTCACAAATATGGTCAAAAACAGCAGTGAGGTTTAAAAATAAAAATTCAAATAATTATATCCTTTAAATTTGTAATATGCCATTTACTAAATTGGCAATCACAACAGAAATTTACAAGAGCCTTCTAGTTAGAAAAAACAAATTAATCCTACCTTCTTAGGTTTTTATACGTGTGATTGTCTCTAAATTCTATCAGGCAAGCATATAGGGTTTCCTTCTCATCAAATACTATGTCTGTCCTGATGTCGCCAGTCACAAGAGACCTTTTGTGTCACTGCTCCCTGGAGTCCTAATTCTAACTAGAGTCCTGAGAAAACACAAAAGTAACCTGGCAGTTACATCGTTCTATATAAATGAAAAAAGACTTTGCTATCTAAAAATAACGAAAGGCTCCATTTAAATTAATGTTATTTTTGTCAAGTGTTCATTTTACTTTGTAATAATGTAGTTCTGATCCAAATAGAGTTCTTACGGGCTCTAAAAAGATCTCTAGAGATTATATGCAGGGCAGTAATTTAATTCTTATTTCTTGCAATGATATTTAAGGTTCACTATGATTTGGGATTTTTAGGGCTGTTGCTGACACCTTATGGAAACTGTTTTATTTAGAAATTCCGATTAGATTCTCTTCAGCTCTTGTTTACAAAAAGTATTATTATAAAAAATGAATGTTTTTGTTCTTGTGAGGTATTCAATCTCTTGCTATTTATTCCTTAGTTGATTTCTTAATTCTGTTTCGGTCACTATGATTAGTTGCTATGGAAATTACCTCCTACGGAAATAATTCTGATGTCATTATTGTAAGAATATGATTTTTAATGAATAATATCAATAGCAGACATCAACCCTTGCTAGAAAATCTAATTAAAATTTTTAAAAGGGGGATTAATTCTGAAAGTTATTATCATGGGCCACTTTTCTGATATTTTTGAATTGACCACCTGCTTTTAAAATAAGTATTAAATAAATTTTAAAGTGTTAATCAGCTACTCACTTCCCTAAATTCCAGCGTAACAATGGAAATCAGCACTATGCATAGAAAAATGAAAGAACATTTCATCTACCTTTTCTCTAAACTAATAAATGTATGCTTCACTTATGAGAGTTAATGTCTACAGGATTTCAGGGCTCATCAAAGAGACAACTTTGAATAGCACATTACAAATTCCCTTTAAAGATGAAGAATTTAATATCCCAAATTTATCCCAGGAATTTAAAAGGTCAGTGAATTAACTAAGTGGGTTAAACAATAGATGAGAGCCAGTGAATCATTAAATGAGAATTCCAGAATGCTGAGAAGAAATTTTATTGGATGAATTCTATAATCTGTGGTTTGAATAAAACTTTTGAAAAATTCCATTAGTGTTAAAATTCTCACAATGAGAATATGGCTCATATTTAACACATTTTAAATTACTAGACAGTCTTTCCCCAAAGAAATTTTAATGCTTTCTTCTGCCTAGTTCTTGTTCACTGCCTGGTACTAATTTAGGAATAAATTAACCCTTCCAACAATTAGGGTATTGTCTAGAGAGTGCCTCTTGCACTCTGCTGGGGAAATCACTCATATTATGAAAACCAGAAGTAAATGAGTAATTCATTTCTTCACTATAAAACATGTTTATACCTTATAACTTATTAGTTATTAATTTAAATCACTACCTTATTTACCTACATAATTTTATATTACTACATCTACAGTGCTTCTGAATCAAGCCTCACAGTTACAGAGTTTGTTAATATTTTAAACAATTAAGAGTTTTCTATATTTACACCTGCAACCATGATCGAGGGTCCAAAATGTCTTTGATCGATTTCTGCCTTGGAATGGGCACTGGCTTGGCTTCAGAACTGGTTTTAGTGTCTGGGTGTTCACCATCGGTTAAACTACTTTTCCTGGCAGGAAGGAGTTTTCGAGGAGCAGCCACTGGTTTCTGTAAATGATGCATTAGGGTTGATAATTTGGTATCCAAAGAAGAGGTCTGAGATAAATCTGTTTTTTCCCAGTTGTCCTTAATCGATTGATCTGTGTTGCTCTGTGTCTTTAAGCTGAACGGAGCTTTATCAGAAGGGGGAAGGGGAGCTTGTCTCTTTTTCCTTTTCCCATCAGGTAACTGCTTGCTTGCAGAAGATACTGTCTTTTTCTGGATGACCACCTCATGGTCACCATCAAAGATTGTGGCCCAAGGAGGTGGTGAGTATTCTTCATGCTGACCAACAAGGAACTGTCCATTTGTCTCTTCAATTTTTTTTTGTATTATGTCAGTTAAACTTTCAAGTTTTATAGGTGAATCAATGCCTGTAATAATTTTAAGAAAAAGACACATGGGAAAAAAATCAAAACAGTATACACTTTACCTGAGTTACTATTTTCCAAACCATTATGCTATCTATAACAGTCATCATAAACACACTAGGATAGCAAGCAGTTATTTTAAGTATTTACTTGTGAAAATAACCATACCTGTAGATAAGATCACGTACTATGCATCATATACACACACATATATGTATATGCATAAATATGTGCATTCCTAAATAAATGAGTAAAGTCTACCTTACAAAGGAACATTGAATTTTTTCAATTACATCTGATGTTTTCAAAAAACATCAGAATTTTTTCAATTACTTTGCTGTATTTAAAATCTATTCTGACTTCTAAGCAAGAGTGGATTCCATTTTTATAAAAGTCTAATATGTAAACTTCAGTGAACACAATGGATTCTTTCTTATAGACCAGCTGAGTTTCTCTAATAGGGTGAAAATTCAAAACCAAAATCCCAGAGAAATAGAGTGAAACCCTGATACCATTTTGGTGATAATTCTGGGTGAAATTTTCATTGGGAAAAATAAAAGAACAGAGATAAATGTCTATTAAATGAATCACTGGTATTTTCAAATGTGTAAACCCAAAGTTTAAAGTATATGCGGGTGCAGGGACACCGGGGGCAAAACAGACGAGAATTCAGCCTTGACTTGCGCTTGCCCACAACACGACTCATGGAGCCGATCCTGCACAGGCAAATAAATGCCCAACAAGTGCCCTTCAAAGGGTAAGAAAATGAAATATTAATGAGTCTAATTTTTTTAAATTTTCCAAAGTATTTCATGTCACCAATTTTTTTGACCTGACAGGTGTGGCTCATTTGGGTGGATGTTGTCCAGCATGGCAAAAGGTCACTGGTTCGATTACCAGTCAGGACACAGGCCTGGGTTGTGGGCCTGGTCCCCAGCCCCTGCGCATGCAAGAGGCAACTGATAGGTGTTTCTCCCTCACTTGGATGTTCCCTCTCTTTCTCCCTCCATTCCCCAATCTCTAAAAATAAATAAAATCTTAAGAGAAAACTACCATTTTTTTGGCCTGAGCTAAAAGCTTCCATTTATTAATATTCATTTATCAACACTACTTTAAAACAAATTTAATAAAATACAAAAAATTACTGAACATGATAATATTTTACAATCTGTAACTTTACATTTTCGAATTTTCATCAGCTATTCAGCTAATATTTATTTTAGTGCACCCTTATTCATTTTGAAACCTTAACATTTTTGTTAGATCTTAAGCATTCAAACTACAAAAATGTGTATTCATTAATTTTGCATTAATTCATCTATTAAACATGAGTTCCTTAGTCTATAATCACAGTCTTTTTTTATTCATTTTCACTGTGCCCCCCCCCAAATTTTAGCATTTTAATGTCAATGAATAAGCTGCTTGATTATGGACAATGTTGTTTTTGTTACCCTGCAGCTTAGAAAAGACAAACCCCACTTACTCATATCATGGTACACTGAGGTCGCGTCTTTTGTCAAGAACAAAGGTGGTTTCCGTGGTGACATAATCTCAATTTTCATAAGTTCCTCACAACAATGCTTCCATTGGCCTAAGAAAGACAGAAAAAGGCAGGCTAGTTTAAAACATAAATGTGAAGGAGTATATTTCATTTCAATAGATATCAACACATTTTTGCTTTGAAAAATAAAAGTGAATTTATAAAGCATTACCTTAAGAAAGCCATAAAAATATAGTACTACCCATCATTTTAAGTCCAGGTCGAAACATAAAAATAATATGCTTTAAAAATAAAGTTCTATGCACAGATGTTGAGCTAAGATCTCTAGGCTATCAAATACTGTACTACTTCACTAAATGGCCAATAATTAAAATTTCTATTAATGACAAAAGTTTGTACAGTCTTCTTCTCTTAAATAGTAAATAAAAATGTCCGGTATTTAAGACAGTTGAAAGGTAAAACATCAAATGGAATATAGTTACCTAGGAGGAAAAAAAGGAGCAGTGGTTCTCAAAAGTAATTGCAACTTTGAAAATTCTAAGTGAAAAATAAAGATTGGTTATCTAACAATTACATCTTCAAGATGATTATCGTGCTTTTAAAAAAATCATGCAACTCTAGAAAAACAATATGTTTTCATTTAAGTAAAAAGTATATAAAAGCCTATTACAATGACAGAGCCAGCAATACTCTAACAGAATCTAATTTATTTTAGGAAGAACACTTCAAATAAAGCCATTAGGCATTCAGAATAAACAAATACTCTTGAATAAGTTGTTTCACTTATTAAGTTAAACTTTAAAAGAGTGGACAACATTAATTTTTCTTTTAAGTATGCTTTATTATTTTCATCTTAAAATACAATTCTCAAATTATTTCTTCTGAGTGGATGTAAAAAAACTGAAGCTTTCCATGTTTACTGTGCACCTGCATGCTGGATAACAACTGTGGGAGAAACTATGCGTCTGTATATTCATATTGCGAAAGTCTAAGTTACTGAGGTTCACCATTATTAAATTCCTGTATCAGCAGAAAAGCAAATGTAATACATGAGTGCCTTTTCAGACTGATTTATGATCCATATTTCTTTTCCTTTTATTATATTCTCAACCTCCATGTTCAATATCCAACTTAGTTATTTTCCAGGGCTTAAAAATTAAAGACTTTTCATGTTTAGTCAAATTAGCTATTCATTTTTGTTGTTTTCAGTCTGTCATAGTGATATGGTAATATATGCTAAATTTTAAATCCATAACCTTAACTGGTTAAGCAACATAAAAACCTTTCAGTATGTTTTATTATAATGCTAAATACAGAATATCATAAAAATTTCAAAATAACCTACATAGCAACTCATAAAGGGAATAAAATCTTGAGTTTGAGGCTTCAAAGGTTGCCCTGCAGAATTTAAACCTAGTGGGATCTGAGATCTGATAACTTATTCCTCCCCTCCACTTCCTTTTTAGATAAATATATAAAAGCCAGCTCTTCCTTCTTGGGGGCAGGAAAAAAAGGCCATATTTAATGGAAAAATAATGAAACACTTTAAACCAGCAAACATTTCCCTGTCGAATCTTACACAAATTATAAAGTGCAGTATTTTCTCTGTATTGATAGATGAAAGCTTCTGATGGTTAAACTGGTAACAGAATACCAATCATGCTGAAAACTGGAGTATAAAGCCACATTATCCCATGTGTTAGGGAAGTCTGAGGGACAAAAAGGTGGTATGTTCACTGGTCAAGACTTTACAGCTGAAACATTTACCAGTGACTAAATTAGTACGCAAATTAGTATGCACTAAATTAGTGACTTAATACATATGCTACCAATTTGCTAGCACAAAAACAAAGACTCAGTATACAATATTCAATGAATATATTTTATTCACATAAAATCTGTATATTGAAGATGTTTCCCACAATATTTGTTATACTATTCTCTGTCAAAATAATCTGTTGTGCTAAGCTGCTCATGTAACTCAATATTTATATTATTAAATATCTGAAAAAAATTTATTTTTGACCCACCATTCCTAGCTGTACCCTTTCGATCAACCAAGATAAGTGGCATTTCCTCTTCTGCAGGTTTGTTAGCTCCAATTATTAAAAATTAACTATTACATTTAATAACTATGTATGGTACCAGGTGGGTACTGGAAATATCAGGGGAAGCACTTTGTGAAGTGTATTATTGTCTGACCACGATTCCGGACACCTGAAACTAATACAAAATATTGACTGTAAACCATAATTTTAAAAAAGATTAAAATAATTATATGGTAAAAAATGAAAAGTTACCTATTATACCCCCTTTACCTTGCACCCTCCACTCCTCAGAGTGCTCTTCAACAGGATAAACAGGACTTAGTTCCACTAATGTTTTCTCATGATTTCTCGTTATCTCACTCTTCCGATTTTCTGCTCTGAAGCAGAGTCAAATAATTGAAATTTGCTCTAAACGTTAAATTGCTCTTACTTTGTTGTGACTTGGACATCTATCCTCTACTCTGTCGTATTGTCATATTTCACCTATGATTACAGGAGTCTACACTGAGCACTAGGAAAGCAAAAATGTTAAAGTGCAAGGCAATCTGTAGGACAGTATAAACATTTGCATCTTTGCTTATATACACAATGAATTCTAAAGTAAAAATGTAATAGAATTTATACTTTAAAAACTAGACAGATGGGCAGATTTTATCCCCCAAACATTAAGTACTAAAGAAATAGCCAAACCTGAGAACCTTGCTGTCATCACTTTATTATTACTTTGACAGTACAAAAATGCAACGAGAGTCCTCTAGCTCCCCTTTTTAGCATGATAAATTATTTTACATAATCTGGAGAATGAAAACATGAGACCATGTAGTAGAAGTTGATACCATACAGTAATATTCTGGCATTTTAACTTCCTTCTATCCTTCCTTCCTGCTCTTATGTACATAAAAATTACAAAATATCAGAATCATTTCTAAAAATAATAGTCTCTTGTAGAGGGGCTCTCTAAATCAAAGCATTTAGGGAAGCAGTTAAAATTTTACTTGTGATTAGCAAATGAAAGGAAGTTGTCTTTTAGACAACACACCTATTGTCAGCTGAAATTTTAAGAGAAAGAAATGTAGTCCATGCTTATCAGCATGGAACAACTATTTAAACACTGAGTGCTGAGGTGTAGTACTTAAGAGAAACTACCTCCTGAAGAATCCACAAAGGCCAAGGAAGGAGTCCTCTCTCTGGTTCCCTGGAGCAAACTAGAAACCTCTTCAGGACTCAATTTTCTCATGTTTAAAGCAGAGGGAAATAATTTCTACACCACTGGTATGTTATGAGGACTAAGTGAAGCCATATGGTACATGGAAGGTAATCAAACGTGGTTCCCTGTTCTGCCCTCTCCCCAGCCATCACTGTAATACTTGACCAGGCCACGGATCAGAGCAGTCTTATAAAACTTAATCTGAGGACTGCAGATATTAACTCTTTTTATAGGGTTTCCCAAAATTGCTTGTAAGAAGTCCTAAAAAGTTTCCAGGATTATTTCTAGGAGTTGCATAAGTAACTACTACGGTTTGAAAGTGGCTCTACTTTGTAATACTAAAGAAAAGTATTCTAAGTACAGAAGATATTGGTTGAATCTAACACTAGGCTTAATTTGATAGAAATATTTTCCCATTGATAAAATCCCTCTTTAAATTGAGGCGATTAGAACCTCATATATTTTATACTAGAACTCTATTACATTACCTTCACATTGTTTTGTAATCCATGCCATTGGAGTGTATTATTGAAATTGAGAATGGTATGTATGGTTTAAAAAAATCTCTTTGGATGATATCCAAGATGATATTATAACAAATCTGAATTAACAGAAGATTACAGGAAAATGAATTTCTTTTCAAGCATTTCAATATTTTAGGATCATTATTATCTAGAGAAGTTTTTTATTCCTCAAATGGTTTCTTATCAAACAACATGGATGATCTTGAGAATATCATGTTAAGTGAAATAAGTCAGACAGAAGAATTAAGAACCATGTGATTTCACTCATATGTGGGATATAAAATTGAAAGCAACAAATGAACAAATAAGAAAAACAAACAAAAACTCAGACACAGGCCCTGGCCAGGTAGCTCAGTTGGTTAGAGCATCATCCCAACATATCGAAGCAGCGGTATGACCCAAGTCAGGGTACATACAATAAGCAACTAATGAATGCATTAAAAAGTGGAACAACAAAATGATGTTTCTCTCTCTCTCTCTGTCTCAAATCAATACATGAAAATTAAAAACAAAACTTCACAGACACAGACAACAGTATGGTAGTTACCAGAGGGAAGAGGGGTGGGAGGGTAGTAAAGGGTAAAGGGGGTGAAATATATGGTGATGAAAAAAGATTTGGCTTTGGGTGGTGGGCACACAGTGCAACAATATACAGATGATGTATCATAGACTTGCACACTTGAAACCTCTATAATTTTATTCATCAATGTCACCCCAGTAAATTTTTTTAAATTAATTTTTTAAAGATTTTATTTATTTATCTTTAGAGGGGAAGGGAAGGAGAGAGGGTGAGAAATCTCAGTGTATGGTTGCCTCTCGTGTGTCCCTTGCCGGGAACTGTCCTGCAACCCAGGCATGTGCTCTGCCTGGGAATCGAACCGCGATCCTTTGGTTCGCAAGCCCCCACTCAATCCACTGAGCTACACCAGCCAGGGCCTACCCGAGTAAATTTAACTAAAAAAGAAAATGTATTTGCACAGAAGTACATCAATGAAAATGTAGTTCTTTCTAAAATATGAAAAAATTCTCAACATAAATAAAAATGTCACAGACTGTCTTCAATGCTGACTGCGACTTCATTCTTGTAAGAAACTACTTAAAATCATAGTTTGCAATCATCAAGTTGATTTTTGAATATTTTAACAATTAAAATGTCATAGACTTCAAAAAAACTAAGACGGAAATACAAGGAATTCAAAGGTATACTATACTGTAGTCAGCAGGCAAAGGGAAAGGTTAAGAGAAGAAGCGTCAGTGCGTTGCTGACACACTACTACTTTATTCAAGAGCACACACATTTCTTGACACAAACTATAAGATTATAATATGTATAATTTTAATATTTAGACTGCTGTGTGTATCTTTTCAGGATACGTAAATATACTCCTAGAAAACGCAAACATTAACTTACTAAGATCAAAGAAATGCTGCCAGAAGGCTTCCATCCATTTCTGAAGATCTTCTCTACTGTCAGCTGCAAAAATATGAGTTACAGCCTCTCCAGCAACGGGGTTGATTACAGAGAAACTATGGGTTTTCTTGGCATTCTTATCCATTGCTCGAATTCTGGTCTCCTAAAAATTAAAACAAAATTGGTGTGTTATAGGAGAATTATTTCTGTAGTGATCAAATAAATGTTTTATTGCTTAACTACTATATTTACACCAGGTGCAATTATAATCTTATTGCTGATCATTTGGAATTTAAAATATGTAATTTTGAGAATGTTCAATATTCAAACTCAAATCTAGAGGGCTTTTAAAAAATGCTTTATATTAAAGATACTGAGTAATATTTCAAAGTATGCTACGGATAGCACTTACGTTAAATTACATGAGATTAAAATATAACCTGTTTTGATCTTTCAGCTTATGCAGGAGTTTGCTGTCTTTTATATGCACCTTAAAATTAGCAATGAAACAAGTATAGCATGTCATAAAAGTAATGTGAGTTACGTTAACTATATTTCCAACATAATGAAAGAGAAGAATCAGTAAAGTGTTTTTTATTCTAATATTCATGCATAATATACAGTGTTATCAATTAAAGCAGTAAAATCATAACTTAGTGTTTACTGCAGGAAAACAGGTTTTCCTCATTAACATTTATTTCATATGTAACAATCTTTACCAAGCTCATTAGTGAAGGATCCATAAAATAATACTGTATAATCCTCATAATGGTAAATGTTATTTTTTCAAATATTGAATGCAAGACTCTAGACCAAAGGCAATGGTTTCATTCACGTGGATAGTCTGGACTGTTTTTCTGAGTGGTACTTAGTATGACATTGTGGTGTGGTGATGCTCACTGTGTCGCTATGTAAAAAAGTCGACTCCCAAGTCACACACAGGCACTGCAATGCCACAGCACAAGCTAGCTAGGACCTGAAGTTTCCGAGGAAGTCTGGGGAGAAAAGTCTGGAACGGAACTATCTATTATGCAAAGATAGGGATTGGCTGCCAGGATAATGGTTGATATTGCATTATTCGGGAGCAGTGATGCCATTAGAAATATAACAGGAGCCACATATGTAATTTAAGATTTTCTAGTAATCTCAATTTCTAAGGGAAAATGAAACTGGTAAAAATAATTATGTATAATAATTATTACATTATTTTAAAATAACGTACTTTATGTAACCCAACATATCCAGAATTCTAACATATAATGGATACACATTTTTTGAAATATTTTACATTTTTTCATACTGAGTCTCCAAAACCTAGCCCGACTTATAGAACATCTCCATTTGAGTGAGCCACATTTGAAGAGCCGAGCAGCCACTGATGGCTAGTGGCTGCCGTACTGGGAGGAGCAGTTCCAGAGGAGTCTGGTCAGGACCACAGGAAGGTGCAGAAGAGCATCTGGCTGGCAGCTACAAAAGCTGGTGAACAATGGGAAGAAACTCTTCACTCCATTGCACATAGGGTGAAGAGAGACTGCACAGTCACACAGTAAAACAGACATGCTCATATAAATAATATGTGGACATCACCAAAGTAACAAAGAGTTAGGGAAACAAATCTATCCGCTCCCTGAAAAATGGGTATATACATGCAGGTGAACCCCATGTACTACACAAGAAGTTCTTTTCTGAAGGAATTCTTATTGAAAAATCACATGAGAAAAATGTATGCTATATAAAATAGCAACATAACTTTGAATGTTTGGAGTATCACAGAATATAAGGATTGGTAACCCTCTTAGAGATGATCTATCCTGTCATTTTAAAAATGTAGGAATGTGAGTTGAGAATGACATCTCTAAGAAAGAATCTTCAATATGCTTCTCTAGCAGATTCACTGAAGGTGGACTCAGTGAAGGGTGAGGAAAGAATTCTTTCTTGCTGTTAGTATTTTAAAAAATTTCAAAGAATAAAATATGAAGTATTCTTGTTGCTTCCCTCCACCCAAATCCATTTAACACAAATTTCTGACTACCTTTTGAATACAGAATTAAAATACACTCAACTTTGAAATAAAAGTGTGATTTTTTAGTAAGTGAGTATATACATTTTTAATAATATCAAGATATCATTTCAAATGAAAATAGCTACTCGGCAAATCTGATAAACTGAATCATTTATATCCCTCTCAAAGAATATAGTGCAACAATACATAAACATCATACACACTCCATTAACTCTAGTAACCATAAACACCACTAAATTTTTATAAAAAACATGAGAGGTGTTTAAAGGGTGCAAATGAAACACAGAATAGATCATTTGAATTAGCTTCTACATTTTATCACCCAAAATAATTAAACTCATGGGAAAATTTTAAACCCGAAAGTTGAATATTAAAGAAATGATTAAACAAAGTCTCTGGTAATGTCCGAAAGTTCATGCAGGCTGGTTTTCAGTGTGGGCAAAGTATGACGGCATGTAGGACTCCACCTCCCAAACAAGGAATAGATTAGAGAACAGGTGAATTTTAGGACTGTTATCATTCGGGCTCACACAATGTACAGATGATGTAAGTATTTCCTCTTAGCGCGGTACAAAGGAAAGGAGTTGAGTATTTTTGCCTCCACTCTTTCTACCACCTAAACTACTTGTTTGAGTGCTTGATACAATCTAAGTGACTGAAAAATATTTAATGAATAAAAGAATGAGAAAGAAAAAAGACTCAGATATGATAAAAAGTTTTACATTGATAAGACTCAGATCCCAGAGATAATCTCTAATTCAATTCTTTAATTTATAGATGAGGGAACTTATGTTCTGAGATAAGTGGATATAAATCCAAGGTCTGAGATCCCAGTCTTGCTTTTGATAATCCCAACACTTGTAGATATTTGGGAGATGTTACAGTCACCTGTTATTGATTTGTGGATAGAATTGAGATTATTCACTGTGAAATTTTAATCCTTGCTGGCTTGACTTTTGTCAACCAGCACATATTGAACTGCAACCTGCCACAGCCAACTCAAGTCAATAAAAATACAACATGAGAAACCAATTTTGTAACAGAATGTAATTAACTCTTACATCAAAGGAAAATTTCTTTTAGGTTGTTCATTAGTTTGAATTAAAAATGTATTTCAATCTCTTCATTTCTGTGGTAATGAAAAATTACTAAATGAAGACAGATTTATGAATTGTATCTCACCTTATTTTTGACTATAGGATTTTAAAGAAATTTACTATGTGCACAGATTATGGTCTCCAAATACTCTTTCCTACTAAAAAGAACCAGAGCTCTTTAGAGAAATGGCTGATTCCTAGCCTGGATCAGGAAGTGTATGAGATGATTCTGGAATATCTTGTCCTAAAAAAATCAAGGATTACTAGGGTATTATCAAATGGACTTTTATCAACTTAAAGAGGCTTCCAGTAGCCAAAGATAGGACAATCTGAATATCAATAACAATGGAAATGAACTGATGCTTGAAATGTCTTTAAATCCATAAATTCATAATGATATTTAAAAACTAACTCATTAATCACCTTTGAAGGATGCTAGGGAACCACTTCATTGTTTTGGTAAGTAGGATATAAATGGAAAAAATCAAGTCATTATCTTGCCTTTCCTATAAAAATGGTACTCAATCACATAGCTGATAAAGTGGTGGCATATCCATTAATAAATGAAGAAATTTAAAATATCACAAGTTGCAATTACAAATGAAATAAAGGATCTAAGCAATGTTCAGCAGTGGGTGCTAATATGAGTGGAAGGCCCATACTATATGCCTCCTGATAAAAGTAAATAATATTTCCTAAGACATAGTCTTATTAACCAGTCTAAATCTGAAGCAGAAAAGAAAAGACAATATGAAGATGTAATTATGCAAAATTCTGTAGGATTGATGACCCAATTTCTGCACAAATAAATTGGGTGTGATTGTGTGTGTGTGTGTGTGTGTGTGTGTGTGAAAGAGAGAGAAAATGAAAGCAATAGAGACCTGATCAATCAACTATCACTATAATGTATGGTCCATATTTGGATCTTGATTAAAAAACCATTAAAAAGTATAAGATTAGGAAATTTGAACACTGAATTTTTTAAAATTTTGTTTATTGATTTTAGAGAAAGGGGGAGGAAGGAAGAGGGAAAGAGGGAAGAAGAGAGAAGGAGAGAAACATTTATTTGTTGTTCCACTTATTTATGCATTCATTGGTTGATTCTTGAACATGCCCTGATCAGGATCAAACCCGCAACCTTGGCACGTCGGGATGATGCTCTAACCAACTGAGTACCCAGCCAGGGGACTATGTGGATTTTTTACCATATATATAAATTTTCAGAAGTATCACCATTGTAATACTTACAAATAAAATGATAAAGTTTTCTTTAGGATTTCCTTCAAAATAATTCTATGGTAGTGGTGATGTGTGAGGGTACAAATGAGTTCATTTATATTATCTTCTTTATAGATTATCTTGAAATTTAAAAACTAACAATTCAGAAATAACATACAAGTACAAAAAACTAAGTGCCCATTTTCTTATCTATAATACAGAGATAATGTTGTTTTACTCCTATCTTCCTCACAAACATATTCTAAAGATAAATGAGTTCAATGGATGGTGATTGTTCTAAAGTCTTGTTGATTGGAGATGAAGAAAAAATGTTGCTAGCTGAAAACAAGTGTTAGACCTTGTATATACTCTAATAGCAAACGAAGTATACTTTGATAACATGTGACAAGGAATGTTTGAAATATGTAAAGTATAACCATAAATTAAACCAAGCATTAGGTATAATTAGTACTAGTGGGATATAATTATTTTCAATTTATGTCAATGAAATCAGACATAAACTCCTACTAAAAGAAAGACTGTTTAAAAAACCATTTTTGTTGTATTTAATAAAGGTCAACGTGAATGGTTGGTGGAGTTCAGCATTAAGAGGACTAACATAATCAGAAGAAAACCCCATGAGCTTCATAATAATTTTGCTTGCTAGGGTTCATGATAAAAGTAATGGTGAAAAGCAATTTCAAGACAATTTAACAAAGGTCTATCACCCCCAACAAGTGTTATTGACTTGTTTAGTGCAAATTTTATTAGTCATTAAAATGAAGTGATGCATAATATTTAAATCAAGAAAAGACTAAGACCCATACTTCTTTTCCATTCTACTCCCCACCCCACTCACTGGCAATGGATAAAACTTTGGCTAATAAAACGCTTTCTACAATGTGTAGGAGATTCAGTGGCTGCAGTTAAGTACCCCTATTGAGAATGTCTTACTCAACAACATTCACAGGGAAGTTTTTTGAAGTTGCAGCAATCACTTTGAAGTAAATCATCCTTTCAAATTTAGATTGAAAAGAAGAGGGGAATAGCTTTTAGGCTTTTCTTTCCTTAATGTGACTATTTCCACAGATGGCTCCCTATGAAAATTAATGAACTGACTTAGCCTTACAGGAAATGCCATTTAGAAGGACAAGAATTATAGTTAGAGAAGAGATCCTGTGATCAAAATAACAGAACTATTTTTAATATACCTTAGTAACTGCAAAATGTATGTTTTCACATAATTTTTAAAGCAGCAAGCAAAATTATTTTCTAATTCATGAAAGACAACCACCAAAACAAGGAACTCTGATTTGTACTTAATATTTAAGCTTATTAAATATAAAAGATCTTAGAGACTCAGCATTGGAAATACACTAAAAACTGAAAAACATTATTCTTAAAAGTTTTATTTGGTGCTTACCTGCTCTACATATCAGAAAATAACAAGTTGACATTTATCAAAGCTCCTGTTTAAGAATGCATGAATAGTATGTGTCCCTTAAACATTTCCAAAGTAAGCAAAATGATTAAAACATCAACTTTATATTTAAAAACCAAATAATTTAAAATATTGACTAAGTAAAAATCTATTAAGTTTATTGTAATATTTCAGGCAGACCCAGAACCACAACATTCATTTGCTGCTTTTGGAGGGGTAATACCACTCCAGTATATATTATGAATATTAATACAATACCAATATTCAGTACCAATTAATTACTCTGAAAACTGGCAATTTAAACTTTAAACATTTTAGCCTGCCTTTTCATGAGGAACTGTAATTCATTCCTCCTTGACGAGAAAAGTTCCCAAAAGGAATACAAAAGAATGATAACTAATATTTGTACAAGGAAGGGCAGTTTGAGAAAAACACATGCAACCTACAAGGTAATATCTGATTCCGGTGAGAGCAATCACAAAGTACCGTATCACCACTTATACTACTTGCTAATTGTAAAGAGGAAAGCTTAACTACACGTTGGAAAAAGCTAGTGGTCACCATGTCAACTCAGCATTGTCAATAATAAAACAACCTGATATCATGTGCCTTTGAACAGGTTACTCTATAAAGTACCATTATCCATGAGTTATTCTTGTAAAAAAATACTTTAAAATCATCTAATCAAGCCTCTGGACCTAATTTATAGGTTAGAAGAACAAATGATGCACAATACTTAAATATTCCTAGACTGAAAGCAAAAGCTAAAAGAACACTTTAAGGACAATAGAAAAATTTGAGTATGAACTAGGTATAAGATGACATAAAATTATTGTTCATTTTCCTAGCTGTGATAATGATATTGTGTGTGTGTGTATTTTTTCAAATGGATCAGCAAAACATACAGATAAAAGGCTTTATAAACTTCCAGCTATGAGTAAGGTCTTAGGATCTAATATAAAATATGGTGACTATTGCTGATAACACTATTGAATAACTGGCATTTGCTGAGTAGAACTTTTCACCAAAAAAAGATTAAGAACAAAAAAAAACTGTAATGCAATGACTGTAGTATTGATGACACAATTGTGTATTTGTCAAAATTATCAAACTATAATTTTAAAATTGGTGCATTTTATTTTATGTGAACTCTACCACCTAATTAAAATTTAGATTAATGTAAAGTGTTTAGCTCCATTTATAAAAATTTTAAAAAGATATAAAGCAAATATGAGAAAATGTTAACTGCTAAGTCTAGGTAGTATACAAGTGACCATTATAGTATTTTTTCAACTTTTCTGTAAATTTGAATAATTTTATAAGTTGAGAAAAAATAAGTAAAAATTATTTTAATAGGAGGTAGAATTATGTAAGTCATATTTTCATAAGTTAAATAAATTTCTACACCAAAATAATCTTTGGTCAAGAAATTTATATTTAAATAAATAAACTAGTGAAATTTACTATTAAGAGTGAAGTTTTCAGGTGATTAGAAGAGTCCAGAGAAACCTGAGGTAGAAGTAGGAACTGCAAAGAGAGAAGTTTCTAGAGAAAGGGCAGAAAAAGTTTCTAGAGAGGGTGTTGGGGAAAATTGGGGTGACAAAATTTCAAAGCTAGAGAAGAAGACTTTCCCATTGGTTTAATCTTTGTGATTAGCAACTAAATTATATCAACTTTCCCAACCTTAACGCTTACCTCACAGTTTAACCTTAAATTCCCTTTTGTGCTTTAGACAAAAGTCATGTACAAAGGGAGAGATGTCTGTCACCAGTCCTCAGAGTCAAATGTAACCAAGCCAAAGGCTGAGTCTATACAAATCACTAGCTTCATCATTTTCCTGTGAATTTGTAATGGCCAACTGTTGAACCACCACCACTGGGATTTCCAAGTATGCTAATTTCAGTTATCTTAGTAACAGAGTTGATTGACTACGTAATTCTGTTAGTTGCTAGGTCATCAGCCTTTATTACTACAAGGAAAAATGAGTCCACTGAAATCAGGTCAATTCAGTCAGGCCATGCAAACACTGTTAACCACTTTTTAGGAATTAGACCCTTGTCATCAGACAAAACAAAAAAAAAATTCAGGTATACTGCCTATAATAAAGAGGAGTTCCTTTTTAACTGTCCTCCAAAATTTAAATGGTAAAGATTCAACACATGTCCAAGCTACTGCACCAAGAGCTACATTGCAGCTTCAGGCTCAGAACCTCACTTCAGAGCTACTTTTTACTTTCAAAACTGATTCAGAGTGGGTATGGATAGGAAAAAAGTCTAATTTTGCCTTCCAAATCTAGTCCAGCAGTATGTCTATAACGAAATAGAAAGAGAGTCTACAAATTTTTATCTACTTTTTTCCTACCCATTATGAAAAGAATGAGCTATATAATCTTCCTTACTGGACAGACAAGTTCTCTCTCATCTCTGAGTCCATTTCTTCTCTTGTAAAATAGGAATAATATATCTGTACAACAGGGCTGACTTCAATCTGCTCTGCCTACCTTAAAAACCTGAGATAAAGTAAAATGAGTACCTTGAAGACTGTTTTCAAATAAAACAAATGACTTTAAAAATATTTGTTTAGCCCTGGCTGGTGTGGCTCAGTGGTTGAGTGCCAGCTTGCAAACCAAAGGGTCGCTGGTTCGATTCCTGGTCAGGGCACATACCTGGGTTGCAAGCCAGGTCCCCGGTGGGGGTGTTCAAGAGGCAACCACACATTGATATTTCTCTCCTCTCTTTCTCCTTCCCTTCCCCTCTGTCTAAAAATACATAAATAAAATCTTGAAAAAATATATTTCTTTAAAAACATTTTAATTTGTTTTATGGTTATCCATATTCCACTGCACAACATGTAAGAAAAAAATCATAGGATTCAATTTTTACTCCCTAGCTACCTAGTGAACAGGTTGGAAATCATCTATATAGAACACATGCCCAAAAATCTTTAACCTAAATAATTAGTCAAACACAGATTTGGGACTTCTCAAAAATATAATGAAAGATTAAAAAACAAAAGGCAGCAAGTGGAGGGCACAGCTGAGATGAAAAAGAAACAAACAAAACACATGGTGACCCGATGAGATTCGTGGTCCTTGATGGGGTCTTGGATCAAACAGTAAATACAAATGAAAAAGAACTGTTTGGGGACAACTGAGGCAATTTGCTCTGAATATTAGATATTATTTTATCAACAATAAATTTCTTGAGTGTGCTAATAGTATTATGGTTATGAAGGACAAATCCTTGTTTGTAGGAGAAGCATGCTGAAATATTCTAGGAAAGAAATGTTATGCTTTTTACTACTTACACTGAAATGGTTCAGAAAACAATTTAAACCACATAGAGAGAAAGCACATGTGACAAAATGTTAACAATAGATAAAGAATTTAAATGAAGCGTACACAGATGTTCATTATTCTGTTCTTTCAACTTTTCTGTACATGTGAAATTTTCAAAAGACTAAGGTGGAGAAAAGTGCTGCTTAAATAAAACAAAACAAAGAGTTGGCAAATAATTTAAAAACTTTAACAATTTTCCAATAAAATTATGTCTTAATAAACCTAATTTTCTAAACCAAAATAAATTCACTATGTTGTAATACTGAGATATTATTTAAGAGTAACACAAATCTTTCTAACACACAAAACAGATAAATGAAGTGGACTTAATTATATAATAAAAGGTCTCACTGAAGGATTTTCTTTAAGTAAAAGGCAGTGTAATTTCTAAAAGCAGGACAGAAACAAACCATATGTTATTACTGGAAAAGTTCATAGAAATTAACCCACATCCTTATTTATTAGCAAACCAGCAACTGCATGTTTTTAAAGACACATCACTTTACATTTTTCTTTAAAAGGAAATTTAAAGACAAGTGGAACATGTATAGTTAACAGATGGGATAGCTCATATTTTATCATATACTTCAATTCAACCACTGGAAAGGCAAGCAAATTAAAACAACTAGAAAAATCAAGTTTAGTCTTTAGGAAGAAAAACGGATATTCTGCTCTAGACAGGCCATTAAAGTATTCTAGAGCAGGAATGCTGAAAAGCAGGGTGGGGGGCTCTAGTAAACCTGAAACTAGATGAAGATAAATTTAAGATCCTGGAATAAAAGAAGTCTGGCTTAACATGAAAAGTTTTCCTAAAGATTTGTGACTGAAAATTTTGTGACTAAATTTTAATCATTTCCTTTGTATCAATCCTCTGTGTGTGTGTGCATTTAATAGATACTCTAGGTGGTATGGTACTATTTTTTAAATGCAGTGTAAGCACTCCAGTATTCTAAATGAACCGTCAGGCTTTCCTATTCCAACAGAAGCTTGGACAATTGCCCATCAGTCCCATAAGAAATCAGAAAGGATGCTCAGAAATGTCTTTTCATGGGTTCACTTAAATGTTAGCCAGAAAGAACATCACTGCAACATGAGCTAACAACTTATGCTTATATAATCTCTTAATTTAAAAATTCATGGAAAATTTAAATATCCTCTTAATGTACAGTTAAATTCTCTGCTTTAAAGCCTACTATAGATTTCCAATGACTATGTTTTCTTAGGAAATGCACAGTATTTCCTTTACAGAATAAGCTGTATAATGGAAAGAAAAATTGATTATCTTTGTGAACAAACCTATTTTTGGCAGTACTTCCTTTTTCTTTTTAAGATGGCAACAATGTAAATTGTATAGAAATGGACAAACATCATTAAATGTTACATTTTTATTTCCAAAATAGCATTTTATTTACCTTGTTAATGGACACTACCAAAGCTGGTTCCGCTTTAGCTTCCATTTCTTCTGGAGTGTAAAAGCAATAGAGTTTACCTCCTTTCAAAACACAATACAACCGTCTCCAAGCAATCCGACCTTCTAACATTTGCTGGAAAAATAAATCAAGAAACTATCAACCTTAAATCATTAGTTATCATCTTAACTCTAAATACAACAAAGTACCTAAATTATCAAAGTTTAATTAGTTTTTTTGAAATTGTTAAATGTGTTTGTTACTCATCAATTTACTATATAAGTCAACAGCACAGCCCAAAACCAAAGAGTAAGTTACTATTAGAGAGTAAAGGCCTGGAGTTCTCAAAACCATTAAACAAGCAAAATGCAGGTAACGATCACCACATAACTTTACATACAGAAAGTCATAAATCAGTGCAGTTTTAGAAAAGCTAGTCTATTAAAAATGAATACTTAGAATTCCACAGCAATTCATCTAACGGCTCAGGAAAATTATAAAAATAGCTCAATATTCAAAATATATCTTTCCCTTACTATTCTTAGAACACTGGAAAATGTTGACTACCCTGTAAGAATGGAAATTTTCTTTCCTCTTAATGCAATCTTGTAGAAAAAGCTATTGATTCATTGGAGCCCATAATTAATTATTTACTGAATATAAATAACTATGGTTATAAATAAATCAGCAGTAGGTGGCACAGAGGCAGCTTCGGAAACCCAGAGGCCTAAACTGTGCCAAAAGCTGTCCGCCAGAAAGGCCTTTATGTGAGAGGTGCTGAGCAGCCCTCACAGGCTGCCACAAGGAGTCCTCTGCTGCTGATGATCCTGTGACTGCAATTAAGGAAGCAGAGGAACCTAGAAAGGTAGCTCCTGAGCCATCCAAACTGCATTAGACCCCTCCCCTTCCTCCCTTCTCATCCCCAGGTCTCCCCCTCTACTTCCCAATCTATGTCCAACACTGATCAAACTGTTATTTAAAAGGAGACTCTAAAAAAATACTTCTCGGTATCAGGATTAAGATCTAAGTTGGAGCTATAATTCTTGTAGGATATTTAAGGTCCTCTAACCTGCTGATTAAGAAATCCTGCAAATGCATCCTCAGCCATACAAGCTGGCTGGGCGACTAATCGGCAGCACATGTTGCCATATAAGGGAAGCCAAAACGAAGACTCCTCTATTTAAATGAGAGAAAAAAATCAAATTACAAATATATTTTAAGGTCATCACACATTTTTTCCTTTTTACAATTATTTTGGGCTTATACAAGAACATACATAGGTAAAGGTTCATCCTACTCAAATACCAGCACCATAGTTAATGACAAAATCAAGTAAGAGATGATATGAAACAGATAGTTTATACGTCCTATCACCTGGAATAGACATGGAACTCTTAGTCTCTTGATCTCTTGTTTGATCTTAAAGTAATTAACCAACAGAGGTAATTCAGGGCATATAAGTAAACTCATTTAATATAAAAATTCTAATTTAGTGATTTTGGTATATCAAATGCTACTTTTGCTGAGTTTCACTATAATAATTAGCAAAGTAACCCTCTGAATAAAACATTTCAGAGCACAACTTTAAGGAAATAATTTAATAAACTTTTTGCCTTCCCTTCTTATTCCCCTACCTAACTGAAGAATTTAGTTGTAAGTCATTAATTAGGTAGAGTCCACCAAGCTGGGCATCTGTGCTGGGCTGGAGTGAAGCCATGGTGTGCTCCAGCTGGGTGAGAGAGGAAGAGGAGGGTGAGTAGGAGAGCTGCCTGGCACGAGGTATCAGAGCCAGAATGGGCCGAGGATGACAGATTCTATAGGGCACAGCCTAGAGCCCAAAGGAGCTCTCTGCTCAGGGAATGGCCTGGCGGTGGGAGTCAGGACCTGAGCAGAGTGAGGGTGGCTGCCCCACATGACGCATCAGAGCCCAAGGACAGTAAGAGTAGCACATTTTGGAGGGGGGCCCAGCCATGAAAGTCAGAGTCTGAGGGCAGCAAAGAAGCCATCCACACACACGTTCAATGACCCAGAAAGAAGGGCATCCCCGCAGAGAACAGCTGGGCACGCAGTGTCAGAGTACAGGCAGGCTGAGGAGCGTGTCCACCCTGATGAGGGTGAGGGTAACCAGACCTGGGGGAGCAAAGCCAGAGCCGGGGAAAGAGTGTCCACATGGGCAGGGGCTGCCCAGAATGCAAGTCAGAGCTCCAGCAAGCGGAAGAAATCATCCATGTGGAGAAGGGAGAATGGTTGCTTTCAGGGAGACTGATTAAAGAAGAAAAACCATCAAAGATAACAGAAAACAGTTTTCTCACTGTCAGAGAAAGGACTTACACATATGTAGAATGAACTCTCTGTGGTTTGGATTGGAACTGGATGCACTGGTGTGAACTTAGGGTTTTTAACCACAGGGATTAAGAAATACATACAAAATATCAATATATATGCATGCATGTACTTCTGTCCACTGAGGGGAGTCTAGGGAAAGCAACATAATAGTGATACTCTAAAAGCAATGTCTACGCATAGAGCCAAGATCATATCTTCTAAATATTATTTCCATTAAAAAGAACCAGCATTCCTTGGAGAAACGGCTGATTCCAGGGCTGGGGCAGAAAAAGCACATGATAAGCCTGAAATATCTTGTTATGCCATAAAGCAAGGAAGTACTTAAAAATGATGAAGACCTGTCAAAAAACACAGAAGCTATCTTGAATGTGCTCCTATTGGCCAAATTGGAGACAACTTGAACCTCAAATTAAACATGATGTTAACAGATTATGATGTACTGAACAAAACAGAAAAACATGAATCCATATTGATATAAATACATAAATGAATAAATTGAAAGTCCAACAAGAATAATATGCATAGTTTCAATGAACCCCCAAAAATATGCATTTATTATAAAAGGGGAGACAAAAGCGTAACTTTAAAATAGAAAGTCTGGTAGATATTACCATAATCGAGTGATCCAAGTGAACATCATGAGTAACAGGATGAATCAAAGTTATATGCCACCTAATGGATGCATCGAAGTCATCAGTTCTCTGACATTTCTCCTCAGATGTATATCCAGAATCTTAAACCCCAAGAACCCATCAGACAAACCCAGATTGAAGGACCTTCCACAAAAGAACTGACTATGATGTGTAAAAGTGCCAACGTAAAAAAGCCAAGGAAAGACTGAAGAACTGGTCCAGACTGAAAATAACTAAGGAAGCATGATAAATAAAAGCAATTCATGATTCTGTACTGGATCCTTTTGCTGTAAACATTATTGGGACAATTAACAACACCTGAATGGAGTCTGTGAATGAAATGGTTGTAATGTATTATTATACATTTCCTGGCTTGGATGGTTGCAGTGATGTACCCAGGTATCTTATTAGTAAGAAATACATATTAACATATTTGGGGGTAATGGAGGAGCATCATGTAAGCAACTTGCTTTCATATATATGTGAATATATATGTATGTATGTATATGTTTTTATAAAATATGTACATATATTTTTTATTTTTATATGTATATATTTTTACGGGGAAAAAGATTTTGACATTCAGATTGTAAATTTTCTATAAGTTTGCATGTGTTGAAAAAAGTTCTTTCAAAAAACATTAAGATATTCTTTTTATGTGCGCAGATAGGTATATAGCCTTCAATAAGGAAGGAGAACACTGCATAATTTATTCTGTTTATCAAGGTAAAAGTGAAAATCCAGCATAAGGCTCTTTGACCAAACAAAAATGATTTTTAAAGTTTTCACTGACCCCTGTTGGTAGTACCTATAAAATGGCTAGCCATTGGCTTTTACTCTTATTGCCCAAATGCCTTAGTAACTCTGGAAAATAAAATATTTTTGGTAAAAATACAATTATTTCCTATATAGATGCAGTGTAGCCAGGGTTTCACACATAAGTTAAATGAAAAAGACAAGCTTACAATGATGAGTACAAAGTAAAACAAAATTTTTTTTATTAACTTACCTGCTCAACATTCTATTTTACATTAGCACACAACAAATTGTCTGGGACTAGTCAAATCTTTTTTCATTGATACCTTGTTAGAGAGTCATCTTTCAGAAATAAAGGGTCTAACCTGGGAGGAATAAATGCATAAATACAATACAGGAAATGATCCCAAAATGAAGATATAAATAGATAAATAAATAAATGAGCATCTTCTTTCCCAAAATAGATAGGAAATGAAATAAAAATTCTATAAAAGCAGAATTTGAGTAACATCCAAAATCAACTTTGTGATTTATGAAAGTTCAAAAGCAAATTTCTTTATACAATAATCAAGATTTATTAATAACTAATACTCTAAATATCTGTAAGCTAGTCATTTTTAAGTCGAGATGCACATCTTAAAAAAATAGAACCATAAATGATGATTATTTTTCCATACCAGTTCATAAAGTTTGTTCAACCAGTAATGTACTGGAACCTAAATACCACCTGTAAAAATGTGCTTCTCTAGTTAAATCAGTACAGATTCCATGGCCCACCAAGAAAAATAATTCCTTCCTGACTGCAGTCCTTGAAAATGGATATTGGATGCAGAATTCCTTGCCACATACCCCGCAATCATCTGTTACTTCTAATCTAGGTTTCTTCGCAGCTCAGGAGCATTGTTAAATAAAACGTAGTCACAGCTTCTTTCTACTTCAGGCAAGAAATATGGCATTACAGCTAGTCATTTAATCTATCTCAGTATCAATTTCTCATTAAAAAAAATACTACCTATCTTAAGTAGGAGGGCTGTGAAAATCAAATAAGATAATGTGCATACGACATCTATCACTGTGTCTGGCACATAATAGATGCTTCTCATAATTTCATACCCAAGGTAGTCTCACTCCCCAAACCATACCCCTTCCATTTTTCAACGCTGTCTCTCAGTCCTTATGCAACACATTTCATCAAAATACTTAATTCTTCTTTTCTAGGCGAGGGAGGTATTAGGACAAGATAAAATGAAACAGGAAGTGAGAGCAGTTTGACTTTTCATTACTAAAAGATTTTATCTAATTCATCTGTAGTTTCACATGGGGAACAAAATGGTTTTAAAAGTGACAGCAACAACAAAAACAATACACAGGCAAGACAAAGAATACAGATAACATCTCAGTTCCGGGTGAGTCAATCTTCACAATGTGGTTTCAGTGTTTTATAAAAAGTATAAAAATTTCTTGATGACAAATATAAACCTGAAGATAAAATTTTGGCTTTTCCCTTCAACTAGTAAGAATAAAGATGATTTATAAATTTCAAAAATCTGTATTTCCCTTTGATTTTACAGTTTTGGGTAGACGTTAACATAACTTTTTTTTTTAATTTTATTTATCTTTAGAGGGGAAGAGAAGGAGAGAGGGAAAGAAACATCAATGTGTGCTTCCCTCTCGTGCATCCCCTGCCGGGAACTGGCCTGCAACCCAGGCATGTGCCCTGACTGGGAATCGAACCGAGATCCTTTGATTCATAGGCCTGTGCTCAATCCACTGAGCTACACCAGCCAGGGCTGACATAACTTTTTTAGAAAAACCCCATTACATTAACATACTTATATTAAGGAAAAAATTAGAAGGTAGCCTTTTTCTATATAAAAGTTTTCACTTTAATTATAAAATTTAATTACAAGTTTTAAATTCACACACAGCTCTAGGCACAGACCTATTACATGAAGAGTTGGGCACATAGGTTATTTTTCCTTAAATTATTTTCCGTGGAATCTCCAAATTCTAAAGTCAACAGTTTTGGGTGTTACTGTTTGAAGCATAGGTCTTCTCATGGTCTTTAATATATTATTAATCTGTACTGTGGTCCTCTAAGAAAGAGCTATAACCACAGTTCCCATGCTTATTTGCCCATAAGCATTTTATTAAAGGAAAATCTAGTAATATCTTATAGAACATTGAAGACAACCGAGGAATTACTGCTAAAAGCGATGCTTCCTTTGTGAATTTTATTCCTTTCCACAACTTTTCAGATGATTTGGTTGAAAGAACGGGGCCTTTCATCATCAAGTCCATTCACGCATTGATAGTATTTTGTCTTCAGTGGCTTTAACGGTTATCATGCCTGACCAGAAAGCAGAGCAGAAAGAGCACGGCTTGTCCTGGATTATTTAAAGTGCAGTTCAAGCATTTGCTAGCTGTATGATCTAGTAAGCTATGTTCTCTAAACTGTATTTTACTCATCTGTAAACTGTAAATCATGACAGAATGAGGAACTTGTGACGGTCACAGAGCTAGCCAGTGGTAGAAATAGAATACGAATCCAAGGCCGATGGCCACACTTTTAACCACTTCATTGTGATGTTTCCTTATAACCACATCTCACGGTGACTAAGAATAAAAACTGCTTTAAAAGTATTTGTTTGCTTATTTATTTATTTCTACTTTACTGAGTTAAGAACACCTAACAGGAAATACACCCTCTTAGATTTTTAAGTGCACAATGAAGTATTGGTAACAGTAGGTGCTACATTGCACAGCAGATCTCTAGAACTTACTCATCTTGTGTAACTGAAACCTTACACCTGTTGATTAGCAACTATCCATTTCCCCCTCCTCCAGCCCCTGGTAACTGCCATGCCACTCACTACCTGCTGCTTCTGTGAGTTTGCCTATTTTAGATACTGGCTATTTCAGTTAGCATAACGTCCTCACGGTTCATTCACGTTGTCCTGTATTATATAATTGCCTTTTCTTGAAGGCTGAGTAGTGTCCCATAGAACAGTGTCTGGCACATAACAGGCACTCAACATATGGTAGTAATATTGATAATTCTGCAGAACTGGCATAAGTGGGATTACAACAAACTTCACTTACTAAATTTTCTGTAAAATTGTTAATATTAATACTATTGCAGACTTCAAGTTTTGTGTGATAAAAGGCTGCACTGCTCAGACCAGTCTTCCTGAAAACTACTGAAAATGTTGAATTAACTATATTGTACATTTTTTTCCAGAGCAACAAAGATAGTGGAATTATACCTTTCAGAGTCAATTTTTTTAAAGATTTATTTATTATAGAGAGAAAGAAGGGAGGGAGGAGGAGGCTGAGAGAAATGGTGACCAATTGCCTCTTGCACACCCCCAGCTGGGGACCTGGCCTGCAACCCAGGCATGTGCCCTGACTGGGAATTGAACTGGTGACCCTGTGGTTCGCAGGCCAGCACTCAGTCAATTAAGCCACACCAGCCAGGGCCAGAGTCAAAAATTTCTAAACTGCCAAAGTTATATATTCTGTAAAAAATACTTTCAAGAATGAATCAAAATAAACCTATCACACAAAAACAAAGTTTCAAGAAGTATGACACCAGCACCCTGGCTGGTGTGGCTCAGGGGACTGAATGCCAACTTGCAAACTGAAAGAAGTAAGACACCAGAAGGACACACTACAAGAAACTTTAAATTATACTTCAAGCAGAAGGAAAATGATCCTAGGTTCTTGGAATAAGATATAGGTAGTCCATAGGAACATGAGGGTTAATCTAAATAAATATTAAGCACATAAAACACAAGGGGGAGTAGATGGTAATAAAAAATATAATAAAAAAATCTTCTGGAATTTAAAAATCATATAGAATTATAATACATAACAATAACACATAGGTCAGACAAATGGGGTTTAACTTGCTGGTCCCTGCATTGTCTGAGGAGAAGGTAAAACTATCTTTTAATTTTATACTTTAATAAGTATTATTAATATTTCTAGAGATAATTTCTAAAAGATGAGAAAAAGAATTATAACTTTAATTAGAACAAGGAAAAACTGAAATGATGAAACTATCAATCCTTTAAAGGGTAAGACAAAATAGAAAAACTACTATGGAAAAGACAAATAGAAAACATAGGATATGATGGTAGATTTAAACCCAAATATTTAATATCATATATATGGATTTATAAACTATTTGGTATTAAATGGAAAGTGACTAAATGGGCTAGTAAAAAAACCCACAATTATTGTCAAATTGGATAGAAATTAAAATCTAATGTATAACCCTGTTGGAAGAAGTATATCAGCAATATAAAAATGGGTAGGTACAGTTTGAGGTAAAAGAGTGAAAAAAATACTCAATTAAAAAGTGTGTGAATCAAATAGCAAAGGCTCAATTTATATAAAGCAAAAAGAGACATAACTATGAAAACTAGAAAAATCCACAGTAATCAGAATTTGTTACACCTCTCACAATAATAGAGTATATGTAAACTACAGTAATTATTTCTATACATTGCTATGTTTCTTTTGCATAAACTACAACTACCAATATATCATCCAGAGAGAAGAGGATTAAGATTAATTTAGCCCCATGTTTTCTTATATCCTCTGCTACCAACAGAAGGGTTGGCTTCTTGAATTTTAAATTTAAAAATAAGATAGGTCTTTGACTGACTGCCAATGAGAAGATGGTGATGTCATCAATTTCAAGTCAAAGACAAGGATTCAGTATATACAAAAGAGTCTTGTTCTCACAAAGCTAGCCTCACAAACAAATGTCTGGCAAAAGCATGGAGAGAGGAAAGTAAACTTCACTTTTGGGGAAAAGGGATGGATATATTTGAAAAACCCATAGAATGACTCATGCCTACATTACTTATGCTAATATCCACTTCAGGGGAACATATTAAAATTAAAAGTTATTACTCTCACCACATGTACAAGGTCGGTCTGGAAAAAGTCCAGCCATTATTACTGTAACAGGAACTATACTTTTTGTGCTACATCACTGTAACCTGGCAGCCAGGGAGAGTAGACTGGAATGCGCATGTGCGAACAATGACAACTTCACTGTACTGAATCGGGGCAGCATGTGTTCTGCATGGCCATCACATTCAAAATGACTGCATGAACAGAACAATGAATCTGCACCAAACTTTGCATTAAGCTTGAACATTCCACCACAGAAACTCTTCAGATGATTCAGAAGCCCAAACTATGGGTAACTGGTGATTGACAGCTTCATCATGACAACATACCCGGTCATGCATCACCAAAAAACACTGCATCTGGTGAAGAGTTTTTTGCCAAAACACCAAATTGCCCAGGTGATTCAGCCCCATTATAGCCCAGATTTGGTGCCCTGCAACTTCTGTCTTTTCCCAAAACTAAAATCACCTTTGAAAGGGAAGATATTTCAGACTGTCAGTGAGATTCAGGAAAATATGATGGGGCAGATGACAGCTATTGGGAGAACTGTGTGAGGTCCCAAGGTGCTTACTTTGAAGGTGACTGAGGTGTCACTGTCCTATGTACAACATTTCTTGTGTTTTGTATCTTCTTCAATAAATGAACCTATTTTTCATATTACAGGGCTGCATACTTTCTGGACAGACCTCATATATCAACATAACATATGTAATAAGTAAATTATAGACTGTACTTACCATTTCCATTAATAGATAGATTATGGGTCTTGAAACTGTCCTCAGCACTTTCCAAGGTCAGTGTAGTGTGAGCTAGCAAATTATACTTTGCACCACTAATAGTGAAAAAGAAGACATGTTTTAAGTACTCTAGCATATTTTCTACTACATACACTATTAGATGTTTAACAACAACAAAATAAACCTTATTAAAAAATGGGCAAATGAATTGAATGGACAAACATTTCTCCAAAAGAGATATGCAAATGGCCAATAAAAACATGAAAAGATGCTCAAGATTACCAGCGATTAGGAAAATACAAATCAAAACCACAATGAGATACCACTTCACAGCCATTAGGATGGCTATTATAAAAAAATAACAATAACAACATCAATGATAAAGAAAAATAGAAAATAACAAATGTTGGCTAGGATGTGGACAAACTGCTGATGGGAATATAAAATGGTGTTACCACTATGGAAACAGTATAGTGGCTCCTCAAAAAATGAGAAGTCGAATTGCCATATAAGCCAGCAATTCTACTTCAGGGCATATTCCCGAAAGAACCAAAAGCAGGGAGTCAGATCTTGTGAACTCATGATAACAGCAGCATTATTTACAACAGCCAAATAGGGAAGGTAGCCCAAGTCAAGGCTGAAAGGATAAAAAACACGTATATACAGTGGAATATTATTCAGCCTTAAAAAGGAAGAAAATTCTGACTCCAACATGGATGAATTGCAAAGACATTATGTTAAGTGAAACAAGTCAGTCACAGAGGACAAATACTATATGACTGATTCCACTTTTATGAGGAACCTAGGAAAGTCAGCTTCACAGAAATGGAAAGTAGAATGGAGGTTTCCAGGGTCTGAGTGGAGAGGGAAACGGGGTGTTAGTGTTTAGTGGGTACAGAGATTCAGTTTGAGAAGGTAAAAAAGTTCGGGAGATGATGGTGGTAAGGGTTGTACAACACTGTGCATATGCATAATGCCACTGAATTGTATACTTAGGGAAATTTTTTGTTATGTATATTTTACCAAAATAAAAAAATGAAACACATTTAGGTGTTATAAATGGCAGTTTAAAGTTAACATAAATGACTAATCGATTCTTCATTTCTTTATGCTCTTTCATCTTACGAAAATCTGAAAATTACTTGGTTTAACTTACAAATGTTCCTTTTGAAGGATATCCATTCATTCAAAATTATAAACTTAATACCTTATCTGTGCCAAATCTTATACAATGTGATGGGATGAATGGTAAACAAGAGTCAGTATTATATTCTGATGCAGGAGACAGGGGGAAAAAGTAGAGGACTAAATCAAATACTGGTATTTCAAAGTTATAATGCAACTTTTTCTATGAAAGAAACAAAGGGTATAAGAATACTGAGGACCTATGTTAGGTAGGGGAATTGGGAAAGGACCCTCCAAAGAACTAACATTTATGAATAAAAGGATGGAGCCAAGTAAAGGATGAAGAAAAACATTTTAAACAGAGAGAATAACATGTGCAAAGAGAGGCTGAAAGAAGACAAGTGTGGCTGAGGCACAGCGAGCAAGCAGGGAACACGGTGCAACACAGCGCTGGAAACACAGGCCCGGACTGAATCCCCTCAGACTGTGAGCCTTGGAAGAATGGTGGATTTACTTCCGAGTGTAACGGGAAGTCATTGGAGAAGGTTAATTAGAAGGACAGTGATGGAATCTGGTTCATATTTACTTCCTGGAGGTAGGAATAAATCTCCTTCTTCTGGTTTATCCACTTTAAAGTTTTGTAATTTTTATCTATAGTATGAGGAAATGGAGATTTCCCCACTCCTACTTCCATTTTTTTAATTAAGCTACCTAAGTTAAAATAGCACATTGCCAAAGTATCCAAAAAGGGTGATGACAAATTTCATATACTGACTTTCTGTGGTGATAAAAGGTGAAAACTTTTGTTCAATAATTATATTTCCTCTGCTAGTAATCTTAATTTTATTTCAAGACTTTTCTTGGTTTTTTAATTTTCCAAAATAGTAAAATCTTAACACTAAAAACAGTAAAGAACATGTTCTAAAAAAGGAGGAAACAGAAAAATGGGCAGACAGAAATACAGACAAACCTAGGAGAAAAAAGAAATCTGATGGCATCTCTGTTACTTACGCCAGGTTACATGTTTCATAGACCTCATCTCACTAAATCTTTAATAAAATCTCTACAAAGGAAAAAACAGCTGTACATGCACTAAGTATGCAGTGCATGCATGCATACACTTCTTTAGGGTAATACCATGCCCTACAGAATATTGCCCCCTGTGAGAACAGCTCTTGTTTTTGTTTTCCCAGTTATATTGAGAAATAATTGACATACATCACTGTGGAAGTTTAAGGCATATGACATGATGGTTTGATTTATCTTGGTTTTAACACGAAACTATCATAGACCACATGTATCTTTCAATAACCCATGTTTTTTGTCAGTGTTTATACAGGAAAATTTATGTTTCTGTCTCCCAAACATTTTTTAACAAAAAACAACGCATGAGTAGGTTTCAAGTTACATTCTGAATATAGCTGGTATAATGTCAGACTCATATGTAAAATTTTGGAAAAGTTTGCTAAGTATTAACAGATCTCCACTGTTGCTAGAGCTAGGAGGTACCAGCCTCATATGCAGTGTAGTGATTCTCTGCTGTTATTCATTTATCCTGAACTAGTATCTGTAATGCCCTTCATAATTAGCTCTTATTTTCCCCTAGTGTTAGACAATGAGTACCCCCACACACCAAAAAAAGTTGAGGAAGTATTAAAAAACCTGTGGAGAAAGAATCAAAGCAATTGACAACAGCGATTACAATGGAAGAGCAAACATCACCACACACAAACTGCCTATTAACAATCACAAGCTGTTTTAGTATTTTAAGTATTAGTTCAACATGATAATTTGTCATTGATATACGGATTTCATGGAACTACATTATCATTTCCCCCACTTAACACGATGGGAAATAGACTCCCGTCAGCATGTTAGCACAGGCTGTTATCTTCAGGAAGAGGTTCCGGGCAGCGAGTGGGTAACAGCTGCAGGAGAGCGCCGCTCGCTGCGGGTGACAGCAGGCGGAGCGGCTGGAGGGCAGGACGGGGCTGGGTGAGGGGGCCACGGGGCACACGTCCAACGGGAAGGAGGGGCAGACACAGTACATCACAGTGCTGTGCAGGGCGTGATGAGGTACTGGATTTTACTCTGAGTAAAATGGGGAGCAAATGGTAGGTTTTGGGCTCTGTGTTGTGATTTGACTTGTATTTTTGATCCCTCTGGTTGCTGTATGGGGAACAGAGCACAGAGGCCAAGAGTGAAATGGAGACACCAAGCAGAAAGCTACTGCGATTGAGCAATTGACCAGTCGAGAGCTGATGCAGGCCTGGAACAGGGTGGTGGCTGGTGGGGTGGTGGAAAGTGGTAACATCCTTGATATAGTCTTAAAGTTGATCCAATGTGGACATTGGATGGATGGGGAAGTGAATAGTCAAAGACAACTCCAAGGCTTTTGGCCTGAGCAACTAAAAAAATGGAATTCTTATTAACTACAATGGGTCTGACTAAGAGAAGAATAGATATAGGAAGTAAGAATTTAGTTTGGATAAGTTAAGTTTGAGATATTTTTAGATATCTAGATGGTATCTTTATAGGCGGCTAGGTAGATGAATCTGGAGTTAGGAGAGGAAAATTGTTGAAGAATTATATTTGGAAGTTACCAGTACCTAGATAAAATTTAACGAAAGTTAGAAAGCTAAGTGAAGTTCAAGGACTGAACACTGGGACACAAGCACTCTGTCACTTCCGATTAAGCTGAAAGCAATGAACAAAGGAGAGGTGAGGAACAGTCACTGAGGCAGAAGAAAAATCCCAGACGTGCTATCCTAGACGGCAAGTTAAAAAAACTGTTTCAAGGAGAGTGATCAATTATGTTAAATAAGGCCAAAAGGTCCAGGAAAAGGGATGCTGACAACTGACCCCAGGCTCTGGGAGCATGCAGATCACTGTTGGCCTTACCAAGAGCAGCTTCTGCAGGGTGGGATGGAGGCAACGTGAGGAAAGCTGACCAAAGCTTTCTAAGAAAGAATGGGAGTAGAAAAAGTGCAGATAGGGAATATAAACTCTTATCCGTAAAGAGAAGATGTCAGCAGGAGAGGAAGGGGTGCTGGAGGTTTCAGAAGAGAATATTACATGATATAAACTTTTTGCCCTAAAGAGAGGTAGAGTAGAAGGCTATGACAACTCAGGATTGCTCAGTCATACTGAAAACTCACTGAAGGTTAGAGATCATGTGTCTAACATGAACCAGTCAATAAGACTCTTTTTCTCCAGCTTCCTCACCTATTCCTCATGAGTATGGGTGCAGAGGAGTTAAAAATAAAATTTAACCAAGGTTCAAGTTTTTCAAAGGTTAGTATGACAAAAGGAGAAAATGCTTCTAGAAAAGAATTAAATGGCAAGTCATGGAGTCTAAGCTAAGTTGGAGGCAGAGCACTGAAGGGAGCAAGCTGGGAATGTGGGCACCGGGAGACAGAGTGGACTACCTACTATCAAGGTTTTAGAAGGTGTGCAATCATTAGTAACGACAAGACCTAGAATACAATCAGGGGGTGGATGGCTGAAAAGGGGGTGAAAGGACAAGATCACTGGAGGCAAGGGGGTCATGAAACTGAGAGGTCAAAGTATTAAATGGATAGTTCACAAGTATTTTAAGTCCATCAAGGAAATAAACAAGCTGACAGTGACCAGAGGGGAGGAGGGAGGGGAATAACTGGGAAAGAAGGGGAAGGGGTAAGCCAAGGACCACCAGTAGGAGAGTCACTGGCACGGGCAATGCAGGGGGACTGACTGTGGGAGCAGGGAGAACAGGGCGAGGGGGATCAATGGGGAAAAAGGCAGGACAACTGTAACTGAACAACAAAAATTCTTTAAAAAAAAAATACAGGAAGCAGCTATGCTATAGGCTGTGCATTTGCACTGAGTGAACAGGAGAGGGGGCATGTTTAGGAAGCAATCTCTGTGGGAGAATAGGCTAAAATTACGTGATGACAAAATAAATGTTTATTTTTTTCCCTCAAGCCTTAGGAAATGATTGTGACTAAAACATCTTTTCCTCAACTACTTTAAGGTAAACATGTAACACATTTGCCTCTATTCCCAATGAATGGCATATATGAAAATAACAATACAAAAAAGTTATTGATAATCTCCTCTAAGAATGGTTAAATAAACTATGATAGAACCAGCTGATAGATAATGTGGTCATTAAAATGATTTTGTGAAGACTGCAATAACTCTAAAAAAAAGTTGAATGCACAGTATAATTGTGAATATCTAAATCTTCCCTAAAGCTAGTTATTTTAAAACCTGGAAGAAATCTTCCGGCCAAGATGGAGGCATAGCTGGACATGCTGTGCCTCCTCTCATAACCAAGATTAAGGACAACAAAAATACAGAACCAAAAAAAAGAAAACCCAACCAGGACAGAGAGAAAATTGAATTGTGTGGGAGTCCAACAACAACAATTCACCCACATCGGTAAGAGGGGTGCAGTCAGCAGCCAGACTCCGCCCGGAGGAGTCAGTTTGGGGCGGGATAAGCCCGTGGTGGTCCCGGGCACACAGTCACTCCAGGTGCATAGGCAGCCAAGCAGGCGCACAAGGTGGCAAACGGTGGACACACATTCGCATACAGGTAAACCAGGCAAAAACAGGCAGCAAGACAGACTGTGCAACACAGGGCCCCAGCACCAGGAAGTGAAGCCTGGAGGCACCCATTGAAAATACTTGTGGGGGCTGCAGTGCCAGGAGGGAGTCCCAGCCTCACAGGAGAGTTCGTAGGGGAGACCCACAGGGTCCTGGAGTGTGCGCAAGCCCACCCACCCAGAAATCAGCACCAGGGGGGTCCAGTTTGCTTGGGGGAAGCAGCGGAAGTGACTGAAATCTGGCAGAGAGTGGAGCAAGCGCCATTGTTCCCTTTGGACCCCGCCTCCACATCCAGCATCACAACCCAGCAACTGGGCTGCCCCGCCATGGTGAATGCCTAAGGCTCCGCTCCTCACTACGTAACAGCCACAACCAGACAAAAACAAATGAACAATAACAAAAAAAAAAAACAAAAACCAAGGATGGCTCAAAAGGGAGAACAGACTGGGGCCCCAGAGCTAATTCATCTGAGCGACCAGGAGGTGGCCAACCTATCAGATGCAGAGCTCATAGCACTGGTGGCCAACCTATCAGAAGCACAGTTCAAAGCTCTGGTGATTAGAAAGCTCACAGAATTGGTTGATTTTGGTCGCAAATTAGAGGTACAAATGGAGGCTACAATAAGTGAAATGAAGAAAAACGCACAGGGAACCAATAGTGATGGGAGGAAAAGTGGGACTCAATCAATGAAGTGGACCAGAAGGAAGAAAGAAACAACCAAACAGAAAAGAAGGAAGAAACAAGAATTCAAAAAAAAAAAAAATGAGGAGAGGCTTAGGAACCTCCAGGACATCTTTAAGTGTCCCAACATCTGAATTATAGGGACACCAGAAGGGGAAGAGGAAGAGCAACAAGAGGAAAACTTATTTGAACAAATAATAAAGGAGAACTTCCCCAATCTGGCAAAGGAAATAGACTTCCAGGAAGTCCAGGAAGCTCAGAGAGTCCCAAAGAAGTTGGACCCGAGGAGGAACACACCAAGGCACATCATAATTACGTGAGCCAAGATTAAAATGAAGGAGAGAATTCTAGAAGCAGCAAGCGATAAAGGCAGAGTCACCTACAAAGGAGTTCCCATCAGACTGTCAGCTGATTTCTCAAGAGAGACCTTACAGGCAAGAAGGGGCTGGAAAGAAGTATTCCAAGTCATGAAAGTCAAGGACCTACATCCAAGATTGCTCTATCCAGCAAAGCTGTCATTTAGAATGGAAGCGAAGATAAAGCGCTTCTCAGATAAGGTCAAGTTCAAGGAGTTCATCATCAGCAAGCCCTTATTATATGAAATGTTAAAGAGACTTATCTAAGAAAAAGAAGATAAAAAATAGGACAGTAAAAAGACAGCAAACTCACAGATAATTAACAACCACACCTAAAACAAAAGCAAACTAAACAAACAACTAGTCCAAGAGCAGGAACACAGAAATGGAGATCACATGGAGGGTTTGCAACAGGGGAGTGGGAGGAGGAGAGAGGGAGAAAAGGTACAAAGAATAAGTAGCATTGATGGTGGGTAGAAAATAGACAGGAGGAGGGCAAGAATAGTGTGGGAAAAGTAAAAGCTAAAGAACTTATGAAACATGGGCATGAACTAAAGGGGGGAATGTGGGTGGGAGGGGGTGTGAAGGGCGGAGGGGAATGATGGGGGAGAAATGGGACCACTGTAATAGCATAATCAATAAAATATAATTAAAAAATAAAACCTGGAAGAAAAATATTAGTTCAAAATTATAAACAGTATTTGATTTAGAGTGGTTGAACTATGAATAACTTTTCTAGATTCTATTTCTCAAGTTTATATTACTTTTGAAATGAAGTAATAAATGTGGTAAAGTGGTAGTAGGATGAAAACTTCCCCTAAAAATCACAGACATGCAAAACGTGATGATACTCCATCTACCAATGTGCAGTTGAAAGCACTCTGACAGGCAATATCTTTTTAAAGGCTTATAATAACTACTTGAGGTAGGCAGGGCAGAGATTTGCAGACGGAAAAACTCAAGTTCACAGAATGTAATTAACTTGCCTGCAGCTAACAAGTGGTATCTGGAAAGAGAAGCCTACTACACTCTACTTAGTACCTTTATACTTCATGAAAAAATTGTTCAAAATTAAGGTACTTCTGTTAAAACAGATACATAGTAACTACATTTTACTGCAAGAATTTAAATGCATGGAACATGACTTACTAACCTTTGTCTCCAATGTACCACATAAATACTGGATAATCATTCCTAAGATCTTCCAATAAATGAATAAATTATATTCAGTGGTTGAGTAATTCCTTAATTATGTTTGAACACTGCATAATTTTTCATACAACCAAACCATTAACACCCTTATTCCTCAAAATATCAGTAACCCATTTATCCTAGACAAGTGTTAGTATACTAGTTTTATAACTTCAATCTAATTTAAAATGGAGTATAGTGGCTTTTTAAAGTTAATACACCTTTTTGTCAAGTAAATAATCATTGTCAATTTTACCAGTTTTCACAAGATGACTGTTTAAAATGATGTATATTTATTTGCACAATGAAAAACAATGCACTGAATACCTCTTAAGGAGCATAAGGTAGTTAATTCAGCTATTAGAGGCACTGGGAAAATCTAGCTAAATTCCACAAATAAAATGAATAAATGAAATCACATGAGGGAGCAAGCTAAAATTACCAAAAATGTTCACTGTCCTCTTTCAGATCAAACAATACTTTATGATGACATTTCATGTTACTTCATTTTTAAACCATGACTAATTACAATGGTAATGCTTCCAAAACCAACAATGATCTCACTTTTAAAACATTCTTTTCAGGATAACATTTTCTTACTAAAACATTACACTCATTCCTTTTAGCCAACCCTAATACTGAATTCCCAAAAGTTTAATCAGCTACATTTTTTAAATTAAAAAGGCCAATTGTTGTAAGACTGGGTGGGGGAGTATCCAAAAATGTTATGAAAAAAATAGAAATAAATTGCCACTGTAAATGGTAGTGCGGAAAAGGTGCGCACTTTTGTCAGGAAGAACAGGTATAACTGACCACACACCGTATTACTAGAGAAGATATATACTGCCCAAATTTGATCTTTAGTGCCCATTTTGGCTACAAATATAAAATTGTATTAGGAATCTTTGCACTGATCTTGAACTAGATCACTGTTAAATAAATAAAATTTATCCCCTAAGCACTCTTTTTACTAACGCTATTCTTAAACTCTTACCATGGTGCTGAAGTGGTCAGTAAGGAAGTATCAGGTAAGAGTAGTCCTGGACTGTGAGTTTAACCTCGTATATTCTGGATTCCTACCAGAAGTGCAATAGGATGCTGGTATTAGGAGAATATGATTTGGTGAAATGTTGTTAAAGGTTTTATTCCACCTTTTGACCTACTTTAATGGTATAAACAAATGACATGCAAGTTTCATGGGAAATGTTCCTAAGAAAAATTACTGTTTGGATTCACATATAAACCAAGTAGAATGACAAATCTAAATAGAAGAAACACTTCAAAACAAATAGGTCAATCTCTACTAAAAAAAAGTTTAATACCAAATAATTTTATTCTCAAAAATTCCACTGGGCTTCAAAGAGGAATTTAGGTTAAATACAAATTCTAACATTACTTAGATTATGTTCTATGACATAATAAACAATAATTTTAAATCTTAAAATATGTCTATATTTTATAGTCCTGTGTCAAGTTTCTAAACAGCATGAGTTTGAAAAAAAAAGTTCAAAAGGACTGGTCTCAGAACAGTAAAAATAGTAACACTAATGGTAAGAGCTATGTTTGTTAAATGCTTACCATATATATAAAGTTCAGGAATTATTTTTTTGGAATCTCATAATGATCCTATGGAGTTAGATATAATTACATTGTTATCATTGTTCACATCTCACATAGGGAAAAGCAAAAACCAGAGGGTGAATTAGTCTGTCCTGGGTCACACAAATACACGGCAACATTCGCTGCCCAACAATGAAGTTGTAAACTGTTTGAGAGGCTCACTCATTGTCTTTATATGCATTAAAGGTGCGTAAAACCCTAAATATGTCTTTAAGGAGCCTTCTAAAAAGATAGGATTTTGTCTAACCATCCTTACTTTCCATGTGAGAAAGTAGAGGACCTGGGAATATTGTAACTGGTCCAGAACACTACTGGTCCTGTCATTTTTAAATAAGAAATTTTGCTGCTTAAATAAGTTTTAAAATTACTGAATTTGATGATTACCTCTAAGATCTCTTTCAGTTCTAAAATCTCTGTTTCAATCTAGAAATACAATTGCTCATTTAATTATCAAAAAGAAATAGTTCCACTGTCTTATGGTTCAATTAAAGCACCTTTCAGCAAAAACTTCACATAATCTTAACCTAGAAAAGGTTAAAAATGGCCTTAATTCTAAAGGATGAAAATCTAAGGGCCCCTCATTTCCTCCTTTTTAATGCCATTTATGTTAAAAAAGACATTTTCTATGACAGTTTTTTAGTGGAAGGGACCAATTCATGGATCACAAAATCAACTTAATAATTTATAAACAACATTTTTAAAGACTGAAAATAACTAGCAATTTAAAATTCTGATAATTATACTATAAACAGCAATGCTAAGTACTGTTTCATGAAATCTGTTTACTAGCTGTGTACTCAGTCATAACATAGAATTTATTTCTCACCACGGGTCTCAATCAAGACAGAATGAAAGCCACAATGCTAGCCAGAGTCCCAAGACATTTTTCACATGAAGTATATCTGACACAAAAAGAATTATTTAATTACATTCTGATGATGGATATTTCCAGGATCTATACCTAAAATATTTTGTTTTTTGTAATTATAGTAAAATTATTGGCATGCTGAAGAGCCAACTCTACTAAGACACACAAAGAAATTCTAGGAATGTAGCCCAACCAACAGTTTTCCCAAGAAACAGAAACATAAAACGATTGTTGAAGCAACAAACACATGTTTAAAGAAAGTATCTGAAAGAAACCAAGGCTCCTTGAAGAAATAATTCCAAGCCTGGGCAGAAAAATACAAGATGAAAGTGGAACATCTTGTGTCATAAAGCAAAGAAGCTATCAGAGATTAGGCTGTGTCAAAACGATACAGGAGTCAGCTTAAAAGCATCCCATAGATCAAATAGAGAACAATTTGGCTTCAGAAAGAATAATATCTATGAAAGAGTGAGACACAAATTTATAAAAATCCAGTAGTTCAAATAAAAGATAATGCTGATCACCTCCATGATTGCTAGGATATCAACTTAATATTCTAAAATTGGGTAAATAAAAGAAAGTATTTTTCCCCTGCCTTTCCTTCATCAGTTATTTTTTGCATTTATAGTTCATGAAGGAAAGTTCTCTGAGAGAATTCTAGGTTTAAAAAAAAATTCAGGACAAATTTTTAAAGTCACCAAATTATAATCCCTGATGAAATAATGAATGCTCAGTAATGGCTGCTAAAACCATTAGATAAAAGATTGATAGGCAATTTTACAATAGATGAATCAGGCTGGCAACATTTGAATCCACTGATCAATTTTAACATGACTAAAAGTGGGACAAGGCTTCCTAATGGGAGATAGTAAGAAGTTTATATAATCGATATGAAGTATTATTGCCCTAAAAGAAAACCTGAACCTAATCGGTTTTCTAGATCTACTATCTACCAGTGGTAAGACATATAGGGGATAGAAAAAGATGCTAAAAAGAAAAGCCACAAATACACAATTAGCTAAACTCAAAATAGGGAAATTCTATAACATTTGGTTTCTTCAATAAATAGCAAGAAAAAAGTAGACAGGAAATTGTTAAGGATTAAAAGAAACTTAAAAGACTCACTATAATGCAATATTGTAGACCTTGTTTGGATCCTGATTTACACAAACAAATCATGAAAGTACCTTTTCAGAATTGAGGCAATTTGAATACAGACTAGATAGATAACAGATGATACTAAGGACATTTTATTTTGTTAGGTGTGATAATGGCAATGTGGTTTTGTGATAAAAGATAAAATATTTTTTAAATCTGTAAGAATAAAGCATGCCATATAGAAATTCAATTAGCAGGCTGATATGTAACAACTACTTTTACATATAGATAGTCCCTTTTCAAGAAAAACATTTTATCTTTCTGGTAGATACTGGAATTCCAAATCACTGAAAACACATTCTCACCCAAATTCCTATTTTCAAAGTAAGGTATTAAGGCTACTTCAGCTGGGTAAATGTCAGACAGCCAAGTTTTGTTTCTGTTGCAGGATTTTTTTGTTTTCATTTAAAATGTAAACATCCACTCCACATACAGTACTTTAAAATGTCACAAACATATAATTATACTGTCACTATAAATATTATATTAGAAACTTACGAAACAGCACAACTGAAGGACAAACATGTTTCATGATTTTCTTGAAGCACTGAATTTATTTTCTTCCCTGTAGCTTTACTTATAGATGTCTTCAGTTTCTTAGCTAATTTTTTTGGTGTATTGGTTATAGAAGAGTCTTCTGTACAGCAACTATATACTTCCACCTTTATCTGAAAGTCTGGCTTTGCTTCATTACTAAAAATAAGGATATTCACAATGTTAGGAATTTAACTCAGTAGAAAATAAAATTATAACATCCTTTGATGTTTTCATACATTTGAAATCAGCATGTGAAATGGGTTTATGTTAATAGATGTTAATGAGACAGACTATCCCAATGTTTATTTAGTATCTAAATGACCTGAGAGAGTCATTGCAACTTCCAGAGCTACCAGCTTCTTAAAAGTAGGTCAATCTTAACTCAATTTAACCAATACATACAGGCACATTGCTTAAAGAAAAAGAATAAAATGTTCTGGTCATTTTGTTGCCAATGCTATTTCTCCTTGTCATCCCTTTAACACAGCTATTTTTAAGGTACTTACATTATACATGTAATTTCCTTGAAATGACTATTCTTCCAGAAGAAAAAAAGGTTTGGAAAAAAAAAAAAAAGAAAAAAAGCAGAAAGAAAAGTTTCTTCTAAAACCTTTAGTTTTCATTTCTTTCTCATCATCACTTATAGTCCACTCACCACATGCTGCTAACACATCCCATAAACCAGTCCCACCTTTCTGCCTAACAACTCTAAAACATTTCAATATTCGGTTATATAGGGGAAAGCAAATAAAGAAACAAACAAATAAGAAATGATATAAAGAGATATGCTCAAGACATGAATTCCTTGAGGGCAAGTGCTGTCTTAGTCTTTGTACTCTTAATCAAGCACAAAAGGTATTCAATGAATATTTATTAAACCAATATGCAGAAATTCTGCAATTTTAGCAAACACTAGGATGGGCTTTGTCCTTTGTCAGACACAATAAACGCCTCTCCCATAAAAGACTGTGGTGGTGTCACCAACAATAAAAAACACCCAAAGCTGCAGAAGAATCCGTCAGCAGAGGTTGCCTGTATGATCCATCCGCCTCTGAGATTTTAAAACTGCAGCACAGACTTTTTAAGATTTAAATGGCCAATCCAAAGTTTGCAGAAATCCCAGGAATAATTTCCAGATATTTTTATAGTTTATTATTTGGCAACTTTTAAACATACAGTATTCCTGGTAATGACTAACAAATGTCAATATTTAAAGGAAAACCAGAGGTTCATAAATATTGAACAGTTATTAAAAACAACCATAACAAAAAGCACATTTTTAAACAACATTTAGAACATTTGACTGCAGTTATTTTTAGAACAATTTAAAATATTTACACAATTTTTTAAAAAATTACAAATCCTGTGTTGTTTTCCCAAGTAACTTGCATTGTTCTTTCCTTGAAAAAAAAAATATGATTTTTGTCTTTGTGGTAAAACAAAGAGCAAAGTCATGTGAAGAAAAGAGCCCATTACCAGGTTGACCTTGACAGGAAAAAAATGCACTAGCAATAGTTGATAATGGAAATAAATGTGTTTATATAACTAAGAAAAATTATTTTTGTCTCAATTATGCAAGCATACGGCAATATTTTAGGGATCCTAAATAAATTTGGTTCGATAGAGCTTATAAGAAGGCCTACACAACTGCTAATAACCCAGAACAATGCATTTTATTTTTCCATGCTACACAATTAATTAGGGGATACTAGACAGAAGCCACAAAACATGGTTTGCAAAAGTTTTTTTTTAATGTTATATTGAGTGGCAAATCCTGTAACATTACTTTAAAATCTCAACTGTATAGCTCCATAGCTGAAAATGGAAAACACCACGCATACTGATTTTATTTTAATAGTTAAATAGCTATTAATATTTACATATTAAGAGAGTGTCTTTGAAACCCTGAAAGAAATACAACCCACACACTGATTTAGACCAATAGAATCTTTTAAAGTGGCCAGGAAAAACTTATGTTAGTTAAAAATGATTTCTATGGGAACCTAAGGACTTCCTTCTGGTGCTGTATTATGACCACAATAAAATGAGCCTCTAAAAGAGCAGGAGCAATAAAAACAGCCCTGAGGATCGCCCAATTTTTTATTATTTTGGAGTACATGAAAGAAGTCCACCATAAGAAAAGAATATCTTAAATTTTACTAAAGTGCTTTCAGGACCATCTTATAAATAAAGTTGTGATACTATTTTAATATTTCTGTAACTAAACCTCCTATATGAGACATAAGAACCTGTTTTATGCCCAAATTCTCTATATGAAGTACTGTTATAATGAGATTCCCTTATATTCATCATAGCTTAGTTAATAAACTGTATAATTTTGTAAAAATTAATAAAAACCCATAATATCCAAGTCAAATATTTACTATTACTATAACATAATTTCCATTTTACTTTAAACTGGAAAATTTCAAATGCAGAAATAGGCTTCTTTTGAATAAAGTAATTTTTAAAATAAATTTAAACATTTAAAGATCTAATGCTTCAAAAATAATCCAAAGACCCAATAATTATGCCCTCCCTTAAAAAAGCATAAATTTATATGATTTTCATTCTCTAAAGATAAAAAAGTACTTACAATATAGTTACATTTTCAAAACATATATCTGTGATTGCTTTATCAACAATTACCATGTCAGTATCAAAAACTTCAGCTCCCATTTTGAATAAACAAAAAATGGCATAACGCTGTGATCCTAGAGAAAAAAAAAAAAACATTTTAAGCCACGATCCAGGTGACATATCATGGCTAATTATATTAAAAATCTACTTGAAAATGAAAGTTAGCTTAAATATTTGTTAATAGATTCTTACTTCTGTACATTGTAATCCTTAACCTTTTATAGTGACTGTTCTGTCAGTATATATTAAGACTTGACCCAACTAAAACATTAAACTAGGGAATATCAAAAATAAAGTTAAAAATATAGGCTTCTTAGCAGCCTAAAATAATCACCAAGCTCATAAATTTTATCCCTAGAAGACCCTTTAAGCTTTAATTAATAGCAAATTTATTATATATTATATATATTATTACCTTTGTCATTTTGGTTTCCAAGTCTATTTAAGAAAAAATGTTTTCTATTATAAGAGGTTAACATCAGGCTCGTTAACAACAGCAAAACATTTTCCACCAAACTAAAAGCAAGGGAGGAAACCACAAAAACAATAAAAGTAGACATGCGAACACAAAAAAACATAGCTGCTGGGTCTTTCAATTTGGTGATGTTTTTTAAAAAGTATTAGGTGATTAAAGGGCTAAATCCTCATTATTGAGTAAATGTTGCTCTTCAGAAAAACCTATTCTCTACAGTAATCAAAAAGATGTATTAATTCCCACATGTATTCTTTTGTAAACTTAATGATTATTTCCTAATTGAATAACAGATATACTAACCTGATTTTGGATTCCTCATATTAAACTAATTATGCTCAATATGATTCAGTTTTTAAAATATGAGTAACAAAGCTATCACAATAGACAAGAAAGAAAAGGATTATCTTATCTTTTCTGCTTTGCCTCTAACAGCTAGAAATCATTTGAGGTTAATTTCCATGACCTCAGCATTACATGGATTGGTGAAGACTATATAAAGCTGTAAAATGCTGAAGGGGGGAAAAATCAGATCAAGCTAAAAGTCTTTCTCCCTTATGTCCTGTTAAATAACCTGAAGAAACAAAACAAGGCAGAAAAGATTTCCCAGATTCTGGGCAAATGGAAGAAATGTCGCCTTTATCTTCACCCCTTAAACATTTTCTTTGTTTCACACTTCCCTTCCCTTAGAACTTGTTACATGGTGTCCTTGCACAGTTTCCTATCAACAACTAAAAGTATATTAGATATGCATTATCTTAATTAGTATCAAGCAATTACAGCACATTTATACTAAGAATCCAAAAAGAAAAACCACACACAGTTCCGCAAAATTTTGCTTTATACTGTTAAATTCTATACTATTTCAGCATGGAAGCAGCTCTTTCCCCAATAACACAAATTTATTGTACACTAGGAAAAAACTTCAATTACAAATTAAAATTATACATACTTTCTTTATTGCTGAAGTGATCAGAGTCTTTCCACATTAGTGGTATTCGAATATCTATAAAGAGAGGGAAAAGAAATGACAGGTAATAATTTTGGTAAATTTCATTTCTTAGAGTGAAATGCACCTCTGAATTCCATAATCGGTTCTGACCATTAAAGCCATTAAAATTTATTATTTAAATATTCTAACACAGGTAATATTTTCTTTAAGAATAGCTTAGACTAGAAATATAAAATCTGTTACATTTATTTACATAATTTACTAAAAAATCCCACAGACTATAACTCAAGAAATTAACATATTAAGTGAGGTCTGTAATAAGTTTATGCCATAACATTTTCATTTTGGAATTTATGTTTTTGAAGTAAGTGAATTATGGGAAACCTTAGTGTTGAATTTTTATTTGGGCTGAGTAGTAGCAGCAAAAGTAGTTAGACATGTTCAAACTATATAGGCAGAAAGAACTTGAGAATTTTATTCACTATGCGAACTTTAAAGATGAAGAAAATTCAATGACTTGTCTAAGATCACTGTTTTTTGGGGGGAGAGATGTAGCTCTTGACAAACAGATCAAAACTATTTCCAGTAAGAAGATTAACTTGTCTACAAAAGAATTCACAGATCTTTGTATATTCATGTTACAAACTGCAGCATTTCCCCTAAGAAATAAAGCTAAAAAGAGGAATGCATTACTTCTCTCAGTACAAGAAAAAAGTTTTATGTTCTAAAAGTGATCTAAACACACTTTCTCTCATTTGCAGACTCTTCAAACTGGAAAGTAATTGCATTAATGATCTTTATTCCAGAAGTTAATCTAGAGCTGTGATACAGTCAAAATTTTTCCTTCCTAGTTTCCTCCATTCTTTACTGTTAATACTAGATTAACAGTAGTAACAATTTCTCTGACATTGCTAAGCTCTTTACATATTTTCGAAGTTAGAGTATCAAGGTTCCACCACACAGATCAAGCTGTGTGAACGACCATGTTTCATAGCACAGCAGAGATCTCAATGACACGGGTTTAGTCACTCAGAGAGTACGAAAACCATATAAACATCTCAAACCTTTGCGGGAAACTTAAGATACTTCCTTATTATATTTAGGAAGTTTATGTGCATATTTTTCATACCTATTAATTATGCTACTTTCAAATTAATTACAAATCTTAATGAAGTAAGCTGTTTGGCTACATTTAGGTTGGCCTTCACTTTTAGATCCCAAGATCTTTTGTCTATATTTTTATTTGCATAGAATTCAATTTTTGAGGTTCTTAATGCCTATTTTGAATTTCCTTTCTATAACAGCTTTATATTACCCCTTCACCCCTAACCTATGCAACCAGGGAGGTGTGCATTAGCGCCCTTACCACTGCTGCCTTGGCAGTTCTCATAAAAATATAACCTACTGAGCTCTCTCCCTGTGCCAAGCTAAATACTTTACATACATGTCATCAAACAATGATTTTTAAAATGTGTTTACCAATTTAATAGTCAAGTAACAGGACTTAATGGTTTACATTTGCATTTTCTTGCTTAACAAGAAAAATGTTCCTAGCTTATTGGCTTGCTCAGTGAGTCTCTTTGTGTCCATGGCCCATTTCACTCTCTCTTTTTAACATTACTTATGGTTTGTACTTTTAAAAGTTAATTATTTAATCTATGCAAGAATTTGAGTGTGTGAAGCAAAATATAAAAATAATTATTCTTATAAAAATAATTGTTGCAGCTCCATTTATCTATACCTAATAGAAATTCTTTTCTTTACTGATTTAATTATGCCATCTTTATCATATATGTCATTCTAAGTGTTGAATCCTTGGCCATATACTTTATGGATCTAATTGAATCATTTATTAATGACTATCTACCCTAATATCAGTACCATACTATTACAATCATTGAACCTTATAACATACTGTTCGAATATATCCTTCCAGCAACATCCTACTCTTACTTGCTAATTACTTTATGTGAACTTAAGACTATTTTGCCCAAATTTCCCCTCTAAAATGTTTTATTACAATTCTATTGTCCAAATTAATTAGGAAACTGATACTGTTATAATATTGTCTTTACACATAATAGCACAATAAAGTTACCCTTACATTTTTATTAAGGTTATTCTTGGTGGTAGTTAATGTTTTTGTTGTTGTTGTACTTATTGTAAAGGAGATCTTTTTTTGCCATCATATCTCATAACTAGTTATTGCTGGTTTTGAGAGCAGCTACCACTTTTTGTATATTTATCTTGAGTCTAGCCATTTTTACTGAATTCCTTATTAATTCAAATAGTTCAGTAAATTTCCTTAAATTTTCTAGTTCTGCAATCTATTATCTTCAAATAGTACTGAATTTCTCTATTTCTTTTCAGTAGTTTCATATTTCATTCTTACTACTTTAGCTAGTATTTCTAAAACTGTGTTAAATTATGGTGATACAATAGACATTATTTTGTTCTTGCTTTTAATGGGATTGCCTTTATTGTTTTATAATTATGACTTGGCTGATGTCCTGTCAAAGAGCCTGCGTCTTACTTGACCACAATTGCTGACTCATTTCATTTCGCAACTGTTCTTGTTCACAGCTGTTCTTGTTCTATTAGGGTGGTATTAACTATTTACACTGTCTTAAGAGGCACATGGACCCTGACTTCCTTTGCTGGTTACCACAGCCTGTGGGTCCATCTTGCCCTCACCCATGCCTAGTTATGTTAGATCTGCAAGGGAAGGTGGGCACGTCTATTTCCCAGGTGGTCAAGTACTGTCAGATGACAAAAAATGTATGAACCACCAACTATGTTTCTTAATTCAGGTTCGAAGAGTAGAAAGTCCTTTCTGATCCTGGCAAATGTTTGACTCAGTTTCAGTGTCCAGGACTCTGATCTTTGTCTTTTTTTTTATGTTTTCATTGACATTTTAATGGAAAACTGAAAGAGTCTATTAATAGGATGGCTAACTTGATGCTATCAGGCCCTACAAGTTTACCATAATTTAAAAAAATAAAAACTGAGGCACTTGTGAACTGATTTGGCTTTAGTAACTGAATTAGTAGTCAGTGAATAAGCTCAGAGAACTTTGACACAATGCAATTATTTGATATTTAGCAGATAATCACAATAAGCCTCAATTATTCTTTTTACTTTTATAAAGATCTGCCCTGTGAGTGGTGAAGCTGGAAATGAAAACCCAGCTATCTCCTGATAGTTAATGTAATCTCAGAAACATTATTAAAAAAAGAAAAGGTGAATTCATTTTCAATTTTTATTTTTTACAAATATACAGACAAGATATAATTGTCTAAGCAAAGATTACATATGCATCCAATTTTCAGATACTTTCAGTTCCTTAATTTAATTTAAACTTGTCTTTTGGAAAAAAGGAACAAATGAAGAAATAAGTTTAACTTCTAGACTTGAGTATCTGTGGTCAAGAAAACAGTGTTTCCTCTTAAACGCTTTTATTTGAGCACTCTTCTAAATGTACAGTTAACACTAATTTCATGAATTGCTGCAGTCAATAAACTATTATCAAATGACAACAGATGTTAACTATATCATATCATTTGAGTGTTCAATAGCAATTTAAGGTATCTCAGTTGTGTACTGAGTAGTACTACATTGGAAGCAAGAAATAAAGGATTATGTTTAAGTATTTTTAGAAAATCTTCTTTAAAGATCTATAATATTTTATCTATCATGTTAGAATACTTTAAATATAATGACCAACTAGTATGTAAAAGTACTGTGTTTGGCATCAAAAGGATACAAGAGGCATAAGACATTTTATTCCAGTCTTATAACTGGAAAGATGAAAATATAAATATAAAACAAGCAACAAATCTTTATATAGTTCAGTTTTCTCCGATGAATTTTTTGCTGAGGGCAATTCCTCTGATTCAGGACAATTATATCCTATGTAAAATTCAGGTCTGTCCTTCCTCTATGAGAATTTTTGTTTACACATAAGGACATTTCTAAAAAAATTCCTTGAGTGAGAGGGCCTGAAATGCAGCAGCAGGGTCCCTGGAGCTAAGAAAACAAGGCTTTTGGCCAATGAAACAACCCAGTTCTTACTTAAGGACCGATGGAGGCCTGCTGTTTCCGGTATTTGTACAAGGTGCATTATCTAACTAGCGTACACACAAGTCAGCCATGTGTTCACTTCAATCTATGGCATCTGCAAGCCATTGTCTTTAGCTTTCTTAACACTTTGGAGAAACTGAGACAACACAGCATAAGTGCCATCTAGTGGTAAAGAGTCTCTTAACTGTATTAGGAATTCATAGGAGAAACATCATTTCTAGCTGGAATAACACAGTTATTTCAAGAGCTAACTGGGTGTCAGAAGCATGGGGTGTGCAGGAAGAACAGGGAGAGAAATGTCTTGCTAAAGCAGACAGTTAATGTATAGAAATAGTAGAAAATATAGCTAGAAAAATAGTTGGATCAGAACAGAAAACTCGGGGGGGACATGTTTGGTCTTTATCCTACAGGCATGAAGAAGTCATCAATCCAGTCAATATTCACTGAGCAATTACTATGTGTAAGCACTGTGTTACTTCTGGGCATATCGTGATGAACAAAACAAACATAGTTCCAACCCTCATGGAACTTCTAGCCTAGATAAACATTAAAAACATTGAAACTTTTGAGCAGAAAAGGAGTGGAGAGTCAAAAGACTTGAGTCTGCAGCCCAACTCAAACACTTACAGGAAGTCATTTAACCTTTGAGTTTAAAAAAAGAGAACTACCCTACATATTTCATAAAACTGCACTGAGAAGAAAACTGCATAATGTATGTAATATATATGAAATGGGTTTCTCAAATTGTTTGTAAAATTCTATTTATATGTAGAGCATAATGATGAGAAGTATTTTAAAACAAATATTTTGATAGAGGTATGCAAAATAAAATAAAGAGAATGGGCACAGAGAATTTTAAAAACTGTTCCAGCTCTAGAACATTACTTTACAGAATTTGTTCAGCAACATAAAAATGATCTATCTATCACATACCTGATATGGCAATCTTTCCTTTACATGCTGTTCGTTCTTTACTTTCAAAGTTCCCATCACTGTCAAAAGGAAAACACCTCATGAAAAAAAGATCTTTTCCAGTAAGCAATTGTTTGAACACTCTTTCACAAAATGTCTAAACATTAAAAGCAAAAATGTATCCATGAATAATAATGATTTCTACTTAATATGAACTAGAACTTGACTCAAATTTTAAGAAGTTTAGTCAACAGCTAACTGGTTTTAAAGGAAATATATAGAGCTATTCTCTTTGATTTTTCATAAAAGCTTTACCTTCCCTGGTGGCTATATACTGGTTTACTCGACAATGAAAGCCTTTTGTGATTCCTTACATTTATAAACAATATTTACAATATTTGTCCACGTCCCAGGAAGTGTAATACCTTGAATAAAATATATCTCTAGCTTGCCCCAAAAAGTTAATGAACATTCCAATCATAAATTTCTTGCCTAAGAGTATCTTATCCTCATAAAATATAAACAAATATCAAAATAACTCTGTTCTATATTTATATGCAGTAAGACAATAATTCATTTCCTTCAAATTCCAACAAACTAAAATTCACTAAGGTGGAAAAGGAAGGGATGGCTCTGTAGAGAAGATAAAATGTGGAGAGGAAAATATTATCATGACAACAGAAAAAGGTTTCAAAGGAAATTATTGGGATATAAAACATATCCAGGTCTGACTTTAGAATTTACTATTACAAAAAACACAAAATATACTATTATCATTTAAAAAATCTTTTAAAATAGTTATCTACTACTAGACCAAATCAACCCCTCCCTTTCACATTTCTCCAATATCCTACTTCTTAATATCTTGCATTTACAGATCAGCTTTCCATTTCTAGAGCAGTATTTCCAAGAGTATTCTTAGCACTTTTGGGGGGGTCTTTATTTAAATTGGTTAGCTAATTAACTGTTAAATAATTTAATTAGGTACTTCACGTGCATGTAAGATAGAAACTTTTCATTTGACTGCTGTTTGATTTTCTAAGAGGCTTTTAGAGATAGACTGGGTGGGAGTTTGAAGTGCATCTAACCAATTTGCAAAAGAGTATGACACCATCTCATTGCATGTCATTCAGGAGGCTTGTTAAAAACATTGCACATATTCATGATCATGTGTCCAAATTTGAAAATAAAAATATCAACCTACTATTTTTTTTAACTCTCTTACTGAGTTAAGCACATAAGTATTATAGGTGAAGTATATTTCAAATGAGCTAAAATATTGGGTTGGCCAACAATTTCATTTATTTTTTCTGTAAGATGGCTCTACTAGTGCTTAGTTGCCTTTAACTTCATTCAAAACAATTTTGTTAGATTGTATTGTGGCAGCCGTCATCAGTGTGCATTAAAAAAAACTTATCAAAATTGGTGAATTTTTATGTAGCCATTTAAATATTGAAGATGGAAGAAAATGCATAACATTTTTGGCATATTATGCTTTATTACTTCAAGAAAGGTAAAAAAGTAAATGAAATGCAAAAAAAGGTTTGTGCAGTGTGTGGAGAAGGTTCTGTGACTGATCGAACGTGCCAAAAGTGGTTCGTGGACTTCCGTGCTGGAGATTTCTTACTGGACAATGCTCCATGGTCAGGTAGACCAATTGTTGATAGTGACCAAATCCAGACATTAATTCAGAATAATCAATGTTATACTACACATGTCACATACTCAAAATATCTAAATCAATGAAGTTATTGGTGAAAATGAAAAATATATCATTTATTTTACAGAAAAAAACCATACAGACTTTTTGGCCAACCCAATAATTTACTAATGTATTTAAGGTGATAAACTTACATGGACATTTACATGATATTTATACACTCGCATACTAGGTATAACTAGAGTAATGTAGTAGACTTAAAGACATACATTCACAGAATCCTATCTAATTACTTTGTGAACATACCAGTATTTATGTTAAAATACGGAATTCACTCAATGAAATAAAAAAGTCATCATTGATTATTTCAAAATAATGTTTTATTGAATCAGAAATTTAAGAGTCAAGTTCAACATTTCATACTTTAAAAGTTTGCCATGTTGAAGAACATTAACTTGTTTATTAGTTCATCATACAGTGGAAAATTCAATTGAATAGTCTACTATGCTTTGGTGAAAATAATATACTGACAGGCCCACTAGAAATCAAAAACAAATCTCAATTTTCTCAAATTGGAACAAGGAATACAAATACAAACATAGTTGGTTGGCATTTTTAATTAATATTTCTGAAAACACCTTCTAGATGAGCAATGCATAATATAAATTCTTAAAATACTTATTTCAATGAAAAATACAAGGAAGCTCTAAAATGGTAAGTAACTTGAGTGTTATGGAATAGGTCATAAATTATGCTCAAGTTTAGATCCATTAGCTATTATTAAATTGGATTAAACTTGAGGCTTTGGCAGACAAGTAATATTCTGAAATACTAAAGCGACCAAAAGTAGACTTGTTGAATATTTACCAAAAAAAATTTTCTCTTCCCAACTATTCAACCACCCGGCAAAGTACAGCTTTCTTCCCTATAACTATAAATTATTTGCATTGGCATTTCTAGGACCAATCAACAAAATTATTATATACAAATATTATCAAACTATAACATAAATCCAATTAACTATATAATCTTACAGAATAATTAAGTCTGTTGTTAAAAAAATTAGAGAGGAACTGAAGTAATTTAGCCTCATTTTTCTGAAGCTTGAATTATTTTCAATTCAAATAACTCCTTAAATTGTTATTTAGGTGCTAAAATGTGATATTTTCTAATTAATCCAAATTGACAATAAAATTGTTAAACATTATCTGTTTAATAATGTTCTACTGTAGCTAATAGTTTGCTACAGTTAAATACTTGCTTGAAAATCTGCAATGTTAATGCCAATTCTCAATGCTATAATTAGAGAGCCAGCCTGAGGAAAAAGCAAATAACCACAAAATTATTCAAATAAAAGCACAGCTAAATAATAGTTACCTTATTCTTAGAAACCCAATTTAGAGTATCATTTTGCTGAGACTTGTAATGCTAATTTAAAAGGCAGAGAAAAATATAAAAGATGAACTTTTATCTTTATTATATTACTGCATGTAGGTAAATAAAATGACCAACAGAGGGTGCCAATCAGCTACTTTGTTGCTCAAAAACCTGTATTAAAAATTGACTGAGTAACTACAGATTACCCTATTTTATATTGTTCCACGTGGGAATGTGAAATAGCATTTCTTTGCCAAAATTAACAAGCTATAATGAGAAATAGCACAATGATAAAAAGTATTTTATATTTTCTTAATGAAGTAGTAAAAGAATTCTAAACGGGATTCTATTATTTGAAAGCAGGTTATAAAATTCTTCACCTCCAATGCAAATCAGTGAAAAACTGTAACACTCAGAAATGCTTAATAGGGAATTTTAAACCATTCTAAAACCATGTGGAATAAAATTAATACCTTCAAAGTATCTTAAATTGAGAGGATGAGTTTTCTATTTCAAACCTTGACATAAATGCTTTTCAAAAGACACTAAATAATGCAAAGTTTACAAAATAAAATCAGTAATGTCTTTAATCCACACTGTGTTTTACTGTAGAAATACCAGCAGTATAGAATTTTCTCTTGCAACCTATACTTTTTCCTTTTTTTATTACAGTATTTAAGCAACTACAGTCTAAGAAATTAGTTATTGTGGCATTATTAAAATCACAGTAATGATAAATGATGCATATATTTAGATTCTCTATGTGACTTTGACTAGTATTATTTTTACAAAGCCAAATAGAGTATTTCAGAAGTTAAAACAAAGTTAGATTGGAGCGTTGGGGCAAGGGGAGAATATCACTGCTGTAAGCTTTGTAAGAATGGGGCTTTCTTTTGGTCTGTTTTGTTCACTGCTGAATCACCAGTGCCTAGTACATACAGTACATTCTAAGGCATTCCAGAAGTGTTTAGTAAATATTGAATGAAGTGAAATAAGACATAATCATTTTGATGGAGCGGGCAGTAGATTTAGACAATAAAGTCTCAGGGTTGAATGTTACCCATCAGTATCGAGTTGTGTTAATGAGTTGTTGCTAACCTCTTAGCCTCAGCATCCTCATCTGTAAAAGAGAAGAAATAACTACCTACCTCAAAGCTACTGAATGAAATAATATTTTATATGAATTCTATATCATTCTTGAAAATGTTACACAAATACAAAGATTACTTTGTATTTATATTTTTGTCCTCAGCATTTGTTTAACTTGGAGCTTATATGAAAGAGGCACTAAAACATTCGGTAGTGGTCAGAGTATGACTTCCCAGTTCCTGTAAGATAATGGTAGCCACCAAAATCGCAGCCTCTTCAGGCATCCTACAAAGGCTTTCAGATCCACAAGGAAAGCAAACAAAATCACCTATCATCCGCATCTATAGCATAACTAGAAAACAGATATTACTAAGGGAAAATTAACAACTGAAACCATCAAACCCAGTTCCTGGAGGCTTTACCCAAGTAAAGAGTCAGGTACACGTTGCAAAACACAGTATCAACTTGTGATCTGCACTAAAAGAAAAGAGAATGGACATAAGACCTGGTAGACACAACAGCACTGGTCCCTGGAACGCTGAAAGCAAGAGGCTCCAAAAGATTCTGGTTCAGAAGTTGTTAGTCTTGCGAAGACAGACATACAATGGGGAAGGTTGTATGTCTCTATCCTTTGAAGGTTTGGCCATGACAAAAAATGGAGACACAGCAAATGAAGTTAAAAATCCCAAGAAACAAAATATAGTCATATCCCAGGACTCGCTGGCTTCGGAACTCGTCGAACCCTGTACTTGTTGCATTTTGACAAGAAAAAAGTTTTCAGCACTCTATGTTTGCTTGATACTCATCAGTTTCCACACCTGTCATGAGTTCTGGAATGGTTAATGATGAGTACTCAAGTACCACTGTACCATCAAAGAATCAGAAAACCAACCTACCACCCAACCACCCCACATCCCAAAGGGCACCATTTATTAAAGAAATTGCTCTTCACAGTTCCAAAAACAGAAAATACTCTTGAACTAAGAAACCAAGTAAGCCCTTCTACACCGCTGCCCTCCCCACCCCAATCATTTGATTTGGCCCTGGAAAATCCTGCATCCTACATATTTCATGAATATTAGGGACAAAAAAAAGGGATCCAGACACCCATAGAAAGCTACTATAAAATGACAGTAGAAAGAAGCACAATGCTTCAGCTGAAATACTCTACCACCCACTCTTCAAAAAAATATGGAACAAAAACTGTAATACAATATTCCAAAATAAATTAAATACAGTTAAATAAGCTACTCAAAAATGAAAAAAAAAAAAAA